>VYZW01023253.1:122598-160775 GCA_013401315.1 Balaeniceps rex
TATTTGTCTGCTCACAGACTCCACAAATTTTGTTGGTTACCGTTTTAAACTACCTGAGTGTACTAAATACTTTGCTTCAATCCGTCAGAAGCTGTAACAAATCTGTACTGACTTGTAGTCATAGTATCGCAATATCAACTGTCTTACTTAAATTATATAATCAACTAATGTTAACAATTAAGAGAGCAGTAAAGCTACCTGGAGCTGCTTTCACTTTGCCATGCTGCCACAGGATCATCCATAGATGCATCACTTGTGCCAACAGTCTCATCTTCCTGTATTAAAANAATGATTTGAGTGTTTCTTCCTAGGTGGAGAAACTCAGAGCCTTGATGGTAACAAGTGCTCTCGGCACATCCATTGTCAAACCACGCTATTTGTGAAGAGGGAACCTCGTGAAAAAAAAAATCACTTGACATATCAGACCTCTGAGGAGCTGTCTGATTCTTCCCGTGCACGTGCATTTTGACTTGCTCCTTGCTGACTGTGTTCTATGGTGGAGCGTGTTTGGTAGGCATGCTGGCGTTTGCGTTGGTTTCTTCTCAAAGACCTTCCACTTCCTGGCTGGTAATCGTTCTTTTATCACAGGACAGGAGGGACAAAAAGAGAAAGATTAGAGATTTAATATTGAATTACACAGTTAAAAAATGCCTCATTGAAGCGACTGTACCTTGTATCACATTTACAAAGGACAACTAGGAAATCTAGAATTAGAAAAGATATTTTTTACACACTCACGGTTCATTTCAGTGCACATGTAGGTGGTTTTTTTCGGTTCAATATCAATTCTACTTTTTCCTTAGAAAGGAAGTTATGGAGAAATAGAATTTTTTCTAAAAAATACCTGCAGTCTCTGGATAAGATAAAAGCTAGCCACTTAAAATAAGTGTGGCACCTCTAATATTTCTCCTAGTTTCCACAAGTCAAACTGAACAACCACCGTGGCTCTGCTCTTCTCCTTTCCCACCATCTCCCCACTACTGCAGCCTTAAAGATAGATTTACTACTGCTATTTGCATATTACAATATAAAGACAGACAAATTACAGTTACAGAAGGAAGAGAGAGAGCCAGAGAAACAATTAGTACTATTGATCTTCTAAATCATTTAATGAAAGTGGTTTGGGGTTTTTTTGTTTCTTTTTTTTGCTCAATGCTCAGAACTGCTTTACGCCCAGGTTCTCTCTTCTACTGAATTAACTCACCCGTTGTAAGGTGTGGGATGGCTTTCTCTTCTTTTCAACAGTGTATAAATTAATTTCAATTTCACCTTTGGCAGCTCGACATTCTTCCTGGACCCTAATTATACATAGGAAACATCCATTTTATTCAGTAAATCATCATATAACTCGACAGTTTCATTAATATACACATTAAAATACTGGTTCCCTTGCTATAAGAAATCTGTGCACAAGTCCTCCTGGCAGCATCCACACATACTTCACTCCTGGAATCACAAGTTAAGGAAGCAAACTTGTTAGTTGAGCGTGCATAATTATTTTCAAGAAAATTGAGATGTATTTGAATTCTTTTTGTGTTTTTTTTAAATAAAGCTTCAGGAAAAATGTGGTATGTGAACAACTGAAGAAAGATTCAATTGCGAAGAGAAGGAATTACTATTCTCAACTCTCCAGCAGAGGTTACCACTCTAATCCTAATATCTGGATTTCAAAACAAACAAACAAATAAACAAACCCTCAAAAGCCAACACATTTCTGCAAAATCATTTTTTAAAACTCGTAACAGGTGTACGGAAGAATCATTAAACATTATACAACTTAATCTTGTTTTCCTGTCTCACTTAGCATCTTACTTGCTGATGCCTGGAGGAAGCTCATTCACCACTACTCTCCGGCTCCACGCCATGAGATCCCTCTCCGTTGCCATTTGACTTCGGGGAGCATTGTGATGCATTTGCCGGACCCCTTCAATCTGACCACTTCTCCGGAGACCAACGTTTGGTGGAGATGTAACATCCAAACCTGGACTTCGAAGAGCTAAGGAAGAAAAAGATTTTTCTTCACTTCTACAAACCATCGATAAAATCTAGAGTTTAAAGCTTAAGGACTGCATGGCGATTCTTTTTTGGCAATACACGACACTTATTCTACATTAAGCAGCTTTGTCTTTTGCTTCAGATGAACATTTTTGTGTATTGGCCTTGGACTACTGGACATGCGTATGCTACTGTAACATCACCGTGGCTTGCTATATCTTAGAGATATCCAAGGCAAGCAAAGAACATAATCCATGAGAAAAGTTTTAAAGGCACTTAAGTGACCTTCCAATCAAAGTCCTGTCAACTGTTTAAAGGCTCTGAAATCATGAATCTTAAATTCTATGGTACAAGAAGAGATGAGGTTGACATCTAAAATAATAGACTGCTGCAAGGTTTAAGGTTTCTGTTGTACCTCCATTTGTTCTGTATTTGTAATGCTTATCTACCGCGCCAGAGGCACGGCTCCCTCCCTGGGCTTTTCATCAGGTGGCACAACAACGCAGTACTACATACTCAGGAGAAAACAGAGGCTGAATCTTTAGGTAGCAAAGTGAGACAAAAAGGCTGGTAATATCAGAATCACTGCTAGCATTGCCTTAATTTAACTCATCATTTGGGAATGCATTAACACAATTTCCACGCGCTTAAATATGGTTAACCGTACGAATAAATTGCATTCACGGTTGTGCAAACCTATATAAAAGTATTCAGCTATTAAAACATCAGGTACTTTATATATACTCTAATTGACTCACACGAATGAGCAGTTCATGGAGTAAAGCCACTGATCAGTGCAAATTCTGTAAGGTCACAGTACTTTAATTTCCATGCCGCTCGTATCTGGAAATTCCCTTTTGCATAAATACAGGGATATACAAGTAAAATTGAGAACTGGGATTGCACAACACATCAACCTATCGTAAGAAGCACAAAAGACTTCTTGTGAGTTGAAGCTGGCTTCTAGGCCACCTTCTTGACAATACCAATTTAGATCAACGCAAAAGTGTATTTTCAGCATTTTTCACTAATATTTTTCCTATTCTTTCTGGAATAAAGATGAGCAACTCCAAATCTAGCAATCCTAATGAGCTTTGCCAGGAAATCTAATTCAAACATGTGCAATCAGTCATTTAACCTAGAACTAATTTATTAGTGGATGTAAATTTTTTAAAAGCTCGGGATGACTTGCAGTGCAAGTCCACAGCATCTGCTCTCTTACATCAGCTGCACTCAGTCAGCTGCCTCACAAGTCAGCTGTTCACATCTGATTGAGTTCATTTTAAATTTTTAATCACTTTGTGTATTAAAAATAAAATCACAGTAGCAGAACACTTACCAGGAGAATAATCTCAAGCTTTCTAAGGAAACGCTAAGACAGAGCAGACATGTTTATTTTATAAACACTGATGCTCAGCGTTAGCATTTATGCTGTGACAGGAAGCCATTAGTCTGTCACAACATTGTATTCCATTGACATTCTCTTAATTATACGCTGTTATCTTGACATTATGCAGTCACAAAGTATCATCTCTGCGGTGACTGACATCAAGACAATACAGTGAACTTCATGTTTATTTTTTAGGAAAGGTTTATAACGGGAATAATTACAGTCTAATAGTTCTAGGTAATCAGATAGATACAAGCCAGTTAGGCCACCGTGTGCCCTCAACTGCACATTAAACTTTTAATTCCTCTGCTAGCATCGGTAGAGCGTCCAACTGCTCCACACAGGTTAACAATGCGTGTAAGAACGAGAGAAAAGCATCCTCAAAGACACAGTCTCAGAACTTACAGTAACACATTTTGATTAGCACCTTACTGTGCTTCAGGAAAAGAAATGGCAGAGGTAACGAAGGGACACTTACCTCCATTAACAGAGTGGGATCTATTGAGGGGAGGGTTTGGAAGAGTTTCTCCTTCATTAATTAGTCTCAGATCTTGTTCCCTCTGTAGCTCTCTGATCATTCCATCAAGGATACTCTCATCCTGGTCATTCGTTTGCTGCCCAATGACTTGTTCAACTACTTCACCATCACCTTGACAAGAACAAAGCCACGACTGCTTATAAAACGATTAATTTCTGGTTTACTAAACACCACAGAAACAATCAAATTTTAAATGGTCACAGTTATTTGTCTGCTCTGCAAAACATCTGATCGCCAGCTGGCCTTCTGCTCTCATGTAATAAATGGAGGCAAAGTTTAAAGGAGAAGTTACAATAAAAACCTAAAATTACAGACCACACGTAGAATACAAACACAGACCCTTAGAAACAGCAGAAAGAAATTATGCTTCAGTAGGTAATAATGGAAGATTTCTTCTGGAGATCAGCATTTTGCAAAAGTTTATATCTACAGGAAAAAAAACCTATTTTAAAAACCGAAAGCTATTCTTCCTTTCTTTCTAAATGTCTTTCTTACCTTCCTGCATCCTTACTCACATACAGAGTCACACCAAGGTTAATGGGACAATTCTTTAAGCATGCTGCCATATACCTGGTACAAATCCACAGATTTTGGAATACTGCAGTCTCCTCGCCTTGCCTCCAGTCAAGTTGGTTCCATACACTTCCTTTATGCCATAAAGCCACCCCATCTCCTCTTCTACCTCTATACCAAATTTAAACCACTAGTTTCAGAAGACAACTGAAACAAACAGATCCTTACAGTACCATCCTACTGAGCTGGTGCTCAATACTGCGCCATACATGTATTATGCATGAGTTTTAGACAGCATACCATTAGCTACATATCCCAGCTGAGGAATAAGTTGTTCATCCTTGCAATTTTCCCTCCCTGGTACCAGCCGCTGAAATCTCGTGGGATGAGGATTTCCATCAACATCCACCAAGAATGGCGGAGGCATAAGATGTGGAGCCTGTTGAGTCTGTTCATCCAACACGTAGTTATTTGCATCACGGATCAGTGGTCGGTAATCCGTATGGAAGAACATCTGATCTGGAATCTGCAAGAAAAGCAATTTAGTAAATAAATCAATGGCCATTTGCAGCTGTCTTGCTGCTTTGGAATGGCTCCCATACCCATAAACCACAACTCCTACACTTAGGATCAGCAGAAGAAATGTTATGACAGAGAACAGATTCCTACCACAAATGTGTTTTATTACCAAGGCCTGATGCAAAAATTCAATAGTAAAATATGCCAACAGAGGTGAACAGATAGAAGTTAATGCTTTGTTCCCCTGTCTAGAGATTTTCTTGTCCAAATCTTTTTGATTTATGTAAACAGCAACTGCTTCATGATCTAATTACTATTTTGTCTGGAGCAGGGTGAGGGAGTAAATTGTAACACAAATACTTCTAAGACAAAATCAGGTCAAGACACAGAAGAGTTTAAAATTCATTCAGCCCACCTTTTCATAATATTTATTGCATCCAAAACCAAATAGTAGCAGATGTCCATGAGAGTCTGTGCAGGCAAAATGCTGTCCATCTGGTGAGAACTTGCAATCAAAAACAGCTCCATGGCCTTGGCCCTCAATCTGTGTACAAGCACAGAGCACTCCTTTCACAATCATGCATTCTCTATGAGAGCATTTTTTACAAAAATTTCACCTGTGCTCCAACAAGTACTTAATCCTAATTCTGTGTAATTTCTCATCTCGCTCAAGACTGATTTACATGCACATTTTTTTCCACTTCATTATTAAAGCTAAACTGAACAACGCAGTAAAACCTTGCACTCTCTCTTTGTCCTGAAATTTCAGTACAACTTTTAATGTACGTTCCGAAACAACCACCGAGAAGTCTACATCTTATGTTAATGGAAGACACAGGGCAAGCCTGCACCAAAAAGATGTCAGACATGTACTGGCTCCGTACAAGCAGGTGTCACAGCCCCAAGTGCCAGGAGGCCAGCTCAGGTCCTGAAGCAGTACAGCTGCATTTGCTCAGCACTGGAACCAACCCAACCAACCTGGCACTGGGCGCATTAAGACAGACACAGCACAGAGTCAACCATACCGTTTCCCAGCCGCAGCTTTGTGCTACAACACACGGGCTTGCTGGTTTTCACTGCTCTACCTTGGGAGTCACTGTGATCTTTTGCATGGTATAACCATATCCATACACATGAATAATATTCAGATGTAACAGATCCCATGAAAGACTTGCTGCTACACTTACAATATGCAAAAACATACTTTGGTATTGCTTACTGAAGAGTACAGGTTGTTTTTTTTTTTTAGTATGTAGAATTTTTCCCCTAATCCTGTTGTAAAATTGGTCACAATAGGTATATAATGAAATCTGCTTTTGCCTCAAGACCAGTTTTACACAAATGTGAATTCCCCCCGCCCCTTCCCCGATCATTCTTACCATGTTAAAGTAATTGCGAATTTTTGTTCCTTTGTCTATATCCCAAACAAAAATATTTCCATCGTGACCCGCCGAAAGTACAATCCTTTGGTCAAACGGATGGGCCTCCAGAACAAAAACTTCATCATCGTGACCCTGCAGATGAAAGCAGGGTGAAAAAGAAAGTAACGTTTCTCCAGGTAACATCTCCAAACATGCTAGTATTTAGTGCGAGGACATCTCATCCATGACAGCTCAATTTACTGGATCTTAGTCTAGAACTGTGTCTGTACTTAGTCAGCATTTCTGTCAGAGGCTTGGCATCATCACTGCCCACTTTGTAAGTGCCCTGGACTGTAGCTCAGCTCAGCCGAGATGGAGAGGGACGAGGAGGAAGGAGAAATGAGCAGCGAGGACAGCTGTAGCCCTCTAATCTGGGCACAGACAGTGGCCTCCAAAGGGCTCCCTTGTCAGCCAGCGATCACCAGGGTCTAGCAGCATTTTGGTCATCAGCTCCTTTCCCCATGATGCATATTCCTCCCAATAAGCGTGAGACGGGTGGCATACTTCAGGATAAAACACTCCCCGTCAGGGGGAATGATGATGCTGTTTAGCCTCAAATCAATTTCAGAGTTGAACTGTAACCATTTGGGATTACCCACTTGAATTTTACTCACAGATAAGCTATGAAGAAGCTGCCCTGTGGACGAGTTCCACACTTTGAGAAGGAAGTTGTTGACTGCAGTGATGACAGTGGCATCGTATCTATCCCAAGCCACCATAGTAACCTTCAGTTTAGTCACCTTGTCCTCCCCAGATGCTACATTGTTTCTAAAGAAATTAATAATTTGAAGAAGAAATAAATCAGTAACTACATATGGAAACAACAGCGCTAATTCAGTATGAAATTAGGGACTAGAGCATGGCTGCCACCACTGTGGCTACTGGCTAATGCAGGAGAATGAAGGATGGCTTCTGCAGCGGTAAAAAACAGATACAGAAAATATTCTGTACCACTAAGATTTATAGTTTTATTTCCTTCAAAAGGACAAGTTTCTCTTCTGTTATTCTTAAGCAATCATCCTCGCCTACCCCAATTCTTTCCTTCGAGCTATTCAGTTCTGTTAAGCTTTTTCCTATAAGGCATTTTTCTTATCAGTGATCAATAGGAGTAAACTCCATAACGAGCAAAACCATGCTAAATAAATCCAAATCATACTTTGACAGCTAACTTATTAAAAATGTAACCGTATGAAATATAAAGAATTCCACAAAGCAAAATGCCTAATGGATTTCTCCGTCTCCGCTTTTTGTTACTGTGCATATTCAATTACAAGGCCACTTACAGAAGTCACTTGAGGATCTCAGAAAGAAACACTCAAACCCCTAATTGAACCAGAGAACCAAATCACCATATCTCATCTCTTACTTGAAAACTTAAGGAAATAATACAATGTTAAGAAACATTCTGGATAGATATATATAACAAAAATTTTGCCAGGCAACTCAGGCCTTGGAATAAAATAAGAAATCCAAAAATGTCTTTACAAATGAATGTTGTTAGGAAAAAGAATCTATGTCACATCTCTCATTAACTTTCTGCTTACTGTCATTTGTCCTCAGGTGGGTAAAAAAAAAAAACTTAACAGATAGAGCCACGGCATTTTCAATACACAAAAAACGTGCACTGAAATTAACTCGAAATGGAAGGAAATGTATAGTTTTCAGTATGACGGAAGATGTTATTTTGCGTGTAAATGTTGTTATGAAGTGTGTTCTGTTTGTTTTACCCTGCCATTTTAGTAGCCATATCCAGGACTACACTCTTCCAATCTTGCTGCTGATAGTGCCATACTCTTGCTGTTCCATCTCTGCTTCCACTGACAAATCTTAAGCTATGGAAAAAAAAACAAGGAAAAAAAAAGTAATGAAATTCTGAATAAGCATAAGTCACTGCTGCTTTTGGCCTAATACCCACACGCCCATCTTAGGATCTTATTTTCTTGCTATTCCGTAGCTTCGCTATGAAGTTTTCCATCCTCAGCAACAGTGTGGTCATGCTAAATCCTGTGGCAAGAATATTTAGGAGCTTGGCCGAGGACTGCCATTCACCTTAGGAAAGGTCGCTACAAGGACTTACTTTTATGTTATTCTGCAACAAACACGCACACACGCACATGTACACAGGTCTATATATATATATATCTGTACTTGGAAGGGTAGACTTGTGTATATATACTTCTCTTACTTTATATATGCCCACACATAGGCATGTTTAACAACTCGTAAAATATCCACGAAGCACTGCCACAGGAAACAGGCAGCTACAAAACGCTGGCAAGCCAAGAGCACACCCGTTCGCACCAGCATAGAAGCTAGAATGTATTTAATCTTTTTTTTCAACACTTATTCTTTACGTTGTTTGTGCATCTCTGATCTAGAGAATGTAATTAAAAGACAGTGAGGTTACAATTTTCATATCAGATATTGCACGGTACAAAAGAGTTTATATCCCACAACATCAATTACATTTGGCTACAGCTAGCAGATGGCCTTGGAATGACTTCAATGTCGTAATTCATACAAGCTGCACATTCCCTTTTTAATGACATCAGCAAATCCCTTGAGCAGTTCATCGTGGCAGCAAAGAAAAAGAACCTGCATGCCAGGAGTCTAGCATAAATTATAATACATTAGCTTAGGGAGAGGGTGAAGACAGAGAAGGGAAATACCCAAGTTGAACACAGGTAGGTAGCCCTGCCTGTGAAGTTGAACACGAGTATTTTCATTTTTAACTCCTCCTTGTTTAAAAATTCAAGCACCCAGCAAATACATTTAACTACACCATAATGCTTTGGCTATCAGTGTCACAGAAACCATTTTTGTTGAGAAATTTGGAAAAAAGCTCCTCAAGTAATACATTTTCCCAGGATGGCCAACACCTTTAAAAGTACATTCCACTGGTATACAAAATTACAGGTAAAAAGGCAAGCCTACGCAATTTTATTTTAATAAGTGATTCTTTTACCTTTTCAGTTTCCCTGATGTGAATTTTTTCATCATGATGAAAAACTGTTTAAAAATGCTTGTGACAAGTTCATTTGCTTTTTCTCTTACTTCTTTATATAAAAAGGAAGCTATCACTTTTCCACCGAAAGCATCGCTACAGCATATAATTTTCAGTGACTATGTGACCTGATACTCCCAGTGAGACCTGTGCTCTCACGTCCCTTGGAAGGAACTGTTAGTACAATTACACCAGTACCTTCCACATGATTTTACACGACAAAGATCTCGGCGTACAGGTGCAGTTCCACTGGCAAAGCTACAGTTTTGCTTGGAAGGCTCCTGCTTGCACACATCCCTTAAACCTTCTGCCAAGCAAAATAAGAAATATAAGCAAAAGCTGGCATAAAACTATTTACATTAAGATGTTGATCACTAATCAAAGCTTGTCACGCCACTCTCCAACACAACTGTGCTGCAGACGTTTGACACACAGACATGCTTATAGACACCTTTATGCATTTTACCATGAGCATCCTCACTTTGATTCTTACAGGAGACAGGATCCTGACTTAGCAGAGTTTTAAAAACTGAAAGCTCTTCTGCAGGTTGGAATGGTTGACTTCATAAATTTTAAGACCACAGGATTACTGTTATCATCTAAACTAATTAAGTGGAAATTCATGTATTTGCCTAGAAATTCATACATTGGCCAGGTATGTCGTCAGAGATAAATAAATTATTATGAATAATAAAAAAGACCAATGAAATGATCGTCAAGACCCAAAGGTCTGAAGACTGTGCCTCTGTAACTGGTTCTGGACAGGTGGCAGCAACCAAGGACCGTGAGTTCAGAGAGTATGTGATGTGCGAGTAGAGTAACTGTCCCATATACTCAGTTCCAGCAACT
Organism: Balaeniceps rex; assembly: GCA_013401315.1. NCBI lineage: Eukaryota > Metazoa > Chordata > Aves > Pelecaniformes > Balaenicipitidae > Balaeniceps > Balaeniceps rex. The sequence continues at coordinate 132,828 of VYZW01023253.1, forward strand.
GGGCAAAGCAAGCACTGTAGCTCATCATCAGTCACATAAACGAACACAGACTCACACAGTCGTCACTCCAGGAAATGTTAAGATAAGCCCATTTCCTACCTCACTTGGTGATGCCAAGCTATCCAGACATACTGGTGACTCAGGGAAGACTAAAGACAGTGGATTGCGAGAAGACACCACAAAAATATGGTAGGACACTACTGAAGTATTACATAAAACATCCAAATCCTTGTGAAAAGCCAAGCAATTGTAATGAGAAGAACGTGTGTAAAGGGAAGTTTTCATCTCAGATGCAGATAAATTAAGCAGGGGAATTTTAGCTACTAAGCAGACTGGATCCAGATTTGGGATGTGAGGATCAACTGCACCTTTACATCCCATCAAAGAGCTGTTCTTTGCTTATTCCCCCTTGGAAATAAATCTGGGGTTTGGGGGGTTGGCTTCTTCCGGCAATTTCAAAGTTACAAAAACACAAGATGAGGGATGAGGGCCTGGTTATTCACCGTATCATATTTATCACTCTAGAACCTCATGGAAGTTGAGCTCTTATGAATTGTGAGTGTGTTTATAAAAAGAAACACTCTTCCCATATTTTTCAGAACTCTGAGCACCAGAAGAGACAACTTGCTTATTCAGTGTGCCCAGCGAGGGACTGGCAGAAGAAATCATGCACCAAGGAAATAAAGGAGACAGATAGTAAAGGGAGGATGGCCTTATGTTTCAGCAACATACCAGCAATGTCATATTATTTGGAAAATGTTTTCAAATTATGCTAATTATTGGCTGCTTTCTGGTCCCCAGCTGGTATAAATGATATAGATAACGTACGCAAGAGGAGTAAATTTTAACAAAAACCCAAACATATACATAATCTATCAACAACACTGTAAGCTTCAACACAATTCTCATACAGATCATAAATAAGAGCACAGTGAAGTAATGAAAAAAAAAAACAAGATAAAAGGTAGTTCTACAGCTCCTTGTTCTCATTATGCATGATACTCATCATTTAGATGCCATTATTTCCTTAACTTCCTTCCATTTCACTTCTGACCACACACCAAGTCTTATTTCCCCTTTCCGCAAAAAAGATATGTTTATCTTCTTTTCATAAATGACTGCACTGAGTTGGTACATCCTTTCGGTTAGCACAGACAGCACTGCTCGGATGCTAATCTAAGAGCATACTTCTTTGGAAGTCAGAGCATCACATTGCCGTACAACTTACTACAGAGAGCACAGAGCAAGAGCAGTTGACAAAGAAATTAAGCGGCCTCCTCATCTGTGCCCCAGTACAGAAACAAAGGAAATATACCTCCTTTGAACACAACAGCTACTGAAAGTGCTACTGTCATCGGTAGCTTGGCCATCAGCACTGGCTGTGGCTGGCAAACAGACGTGTGGTACAGTCACCATGCTACCCCTTTGCTTCCTGCAGCTCCAGAAAAACGGATGTCCAAAAGTCACTAACTCAAACAAGAGTCACACAGATAAATAAATACGTGTATGTGCTTATTTTTCATCTTGCTCTAACAGGATTGAAATGATAAAGCCAACGAGCTTTTTCCCCCCCACATTTAACCTGAGATTCTAGTTAAGAAAAAATAAGAAAGAAAAGTAATTGAGAAACCAAATCCCTGATCCCACGATAAACAATGAATACACTCAGACATTACTGCCATCTTACCAGGTAAAGCACCTTGCAAGAGAGGCTCCTTTAATGAAGATCAGACCACAGCTCCTTGCAGGCTTACTTGTCTGACCATCTGTGTATGTGTAACAGTTCTAACTTTTGCTTAGAGCTACATTTACTATAATGCTCTTACTCCCGAAGTAACCCCTTCTGTACTTAACAAGGCTAGCTGTGAGGTAAGACACTCTCACAGAGAAAGGACACAAAATTCATTTTCCAATTTGCTGTTTAAAAAAAATACAAAGCAGAAGCATAGTTACAGAATGTTTTTGTTGTTACAGCAGAGGACAAGTAGTCCAAGCTCATGGACATGACACACGTCTCACAACATACTTTAAATTATTTGTCTAAGATTAATCAGAGCCCATGCGCAGTCTTCCTGTTGCACCAAATTTTCTCTTGAAATGTTATTTGGAAACTTAAATACCATACTTCTCATGTCAGAATCCCAGGACAGCCACTCACCTGTCACCATTGTTACAGAACTGGACCGCAACCACTTTGTCCTAAATGGAAAAGAGGAAAAAAACAGCAGTAAGTGCTTTGTAAGCTGAAACACTCGTCCAAAAAGATCTTAATGATGAGCTTCTATTTAGCAAATTGCATCTTCCCATACATCTCCTACAACATACTACCTTACAAATTCAAGAACAGAGAAGTCATATTTGAAGTTAAAACCTCCCTAGACATATTACGTTCAACACTGAAATAGAAAACTTCAGAGGGGTGATGGTTTCGTGTTGCTCCAGAAGTAGCTCAGAGACAGAAATGATTTACGACTCGGTCTCCCTGACACTTAGACCTTCAGGAGGAAGAAGCTGCAGCAGCTCAGTTCTTGCCTGAGTGCACAGGACCACACACACCCCGGGGTAAGCTCTGCCTGGGAAACTCTGCGCTTTTTAGGCTCCACAGAGTTAGCAGGGATAAGGAACCCCAGGAGCTCACACAGCCTAGTAGGCACAGCACTCAAGAAGGTGGAGAAAGAACCATTTAACCAAATAAATGATCACAGCAGGTTTGCAATTTTTAGACCTAACATTAAAGCACTTCAAAATATTTCATCAAAAAAATGCAAACCTTGGCTTTATTTCCACTTTTAAATTGTTGAGAAAGAAATATTATGTTTTAGACGTGGTTTTGCCTTTTTCATTTTGCTAAATACTTGTGTTGGCTACATGCTCTTGCTCACTTTACTCCCGCTGACATCTCTAGCTCCTGATAACCAAGTGTCCAATTCAGGACCTTTTTCAGGGGTGGGCTGACAGCAGTCTGTGGTATTAAGAAGAGTAGACTTTCAAAAATTAAAAGAATTACAGTTTATTCCAAACCTGAACTGCTGAATATAGAAAAACATTTTTTCTTTTGTGAGAAAAATACTTGTTAGATTTGTTGGCTTGGAGCTCCGAGACTTAAATGTGAGACCCATGACTCCCACCGAAGTTCAGTGAATCAATTTAGACCTCAGCCTTGATCCATAAAATATTGTTAAGGCAGGCAGCTGGGCTATTAAGGTTCAAAGATAAATGCTCCAAACTCTTCACAAGTGACAGCCCCATCAGTGTTGCTATAAGCTTGCCTTTCTGATATATTGTTTACCATGCACGTAATAAATAATGCAATCATCACCTGCTCTCGGTAACAACTAAGAAGTGAAGAAAGATTTGACACTGTTTTAGTGATGCTTCTTTATGGGGTTTCATTAACTGAGACATTCAGTGGTTTTAATAAAAGCTATCAAGGCTCAAACTCGAAAACTAACATTGAAAGCCATCGTACAGATATTTAAAATTGTTTGAGTTTTTACGAGAACTCTTCTGCACTACCTGAGAAAGGATGCTTTTAAGCTTGCTTTATTTTCGCAATTAAATTACCGTCACGATCCAAAGCTTGACTGCACACTCTAGAACCAGAATTACTTTGTGTTTTCTTGTTATGTGGATTTGTGGTCACAACTAAAGTTAAATACTCAACAGTAAATCTAATAGGAAAAAATCACATCGTGCATGAAAACCGCTTTAATTCCTCATTCCAACACAGACTTTCTTCAAGAATATGGGAAAATCATCTAGTCCCTCAGTTCCCTGGGGGAATGAAATACATAAAGCACATTTTGCACACGTCTCCTGCCTCAGAGGAATTTAAAAATAAACATACCATAAATTTTCAGGCATTTAAATACCACAGTGTTGAGAGCCAACTCAACTCTAAAGACAGAAAACAAGTCAAATAGGATGTACAAAATCGAAGTTCCTGAAATAAGGTAAAGCGAGGAAAAAAAAACATTTGCTTTCCGGTTCGTCTCTTACCGTATGAGATTCTAACTCGGCCATTTTCTCTGGAGATTCTGCACCCAAATAATAAATTCTTATCACGTGGTCAGTACTACCTGTTGCAATGAACATGCCACCTAAGAAAGACAGTGTTTTCTGTGAGAAGAAAAGCCACCCAAGGAACAGCCCAATTTAATTACCGCTTTATTGTCAAAGCGGCGAACTACAGTTTTAAACAGAAAATGTCAATGTAATCAAAACATATGACCTGAACAAAGCAGTTAACTCTGACAACTTCTGCTTTGATCTGTATTTTCTCAGACCATATCAGCTTTAGCATAACTATGAGCTCTACAACATTTTCCAGCTGCAAACCTTTCTGACCAAAGGCAGAGAATATTGCAAGTTACAACATTCATCCAACAAACTACTCCGCTTTGCCCCAGAAATTACCACAGCGCTCTCTATCAGCCTACGTGGACAATTACGTGGGGAACAGTTTCATATTCTCGCTGGTAAATATCAAAGGAAATATTTAAGCACATCTTCAATTTCTATTTGAAGCACGTCAGAGAAATTATTGCTGCATCGCGGGAGTCAGCGATTAAGCCGTTTTCTTGTAATGTTTGTTCTATTTACAATATTGCTCAAAAAGGGCGTATTGTGTAGTTTACTGCATTGAAATGGTTTTAGTAATTTCAGGATTTCTGGTTTTAAAAAAGGAATGCGGGCAAGGCTCACATGGCTCTAGAATAGCTCTCAATTTCAGATAGCAAAAATTAATGAGAAACTACATAATTTTGCTTGTAAAGATCACTATTTTTGAGAATTCAAAGCTGTAACAAAGGATGTCAGTTAACCTGATATTTTCAAACACATTGATCCTCCTAGAACTTAGCCAAATTTCGAAGACTAGCAGAAGTGTAACCTCTGAACAGAGGGCACCTGTCTGCCAGATTTCAAGAACTTTTCACTCAAAAACTTTACAAGATAAAACCTGAAAGGGATGTTACAAAGAAAAAGCTCTAACATACAAAACAACAGACTGAAAGCATAGTCTTCCTTGAAAGTGGTCAAGATATTTTCGTTTAAATTATAGAGGGGAAAAAAAAAAAAGAAAAAAAGTAGCTTGAGGCAAACGCTTAGCATGGAAAATTTCAATCACAACTTGACAGTGTTGTAATTAAGTGAAAAAGGGTTTTATACCATTTGTATTTAAAAAGAAGTAACAGTCTTGTCACCAAAGGAATAAAATACTTTCACAAAATTCATGAAGTTCATAAAATACTTTCAGCTACCTTACAATGCATACGTACCGGAACTGAAAGACGAACAAGATATCTGAACACCAGGCCTGGACCTCTCTGCAAATTTTACAGGGCGATCCCTACATGCAACAACACAACATTTTTACTTTTCATTACTTTATTCCAATGCCATTCAACAAGAACAGTGCACTGCAGCTCAGCAGGTTAAGGTCAATATGCTCATCCTAAATCTCTTTATTTCAGAATTCTTACCTAAGTTTGCTAGAACTTATTTTTTATTTTGGTAATTTTCTTCCTTAGTTTCTAAATTGAAAAGACTAGTTAACTTATTTATCATGATGCTCACCAATTCAAACCTATTTAAAACAGAACCTGGCAAACCATTAGTCTAATAGCATTTACTCCCTGCTAAGTATGGGCTTGATACCATCCACGTATTCGTGTTCTTCTGATTAAAAGCAAAGACATTCTTCTTCCTGTACATTTTGGACAAGGACTTAGTCCTAAACACAAAAGCTGAAAGTTCTTCCACAAGACTGGCTTGCAAAGCACAAACCCCAGCAAAAACAGCCCTGATCTCTGCGTCCCCCCAGGGCTGTAATGCCATAGACTCCCCAACACACGTAAGAAAGCGCTCCCTGCCCCGCACACTGGTGTGGCACTCACGCACAGCCTGGCTATGGGACAACATATCCCAAGAAACTTGTTCATTGAGAAGGAACACACCCTTATTTAATCATCCCAGCATTCCTCCCCATGCTAAAACTCAAAATAAATTGGTCCTTTATTTAAGATAATTATAATTATCTAAACAGGCTTACTTAAACTTCATGGTGTTGGCATGCCACTGCCAGAAACAGATTGTTCCGTCAGCACCAGTAGAAGTGAGGTATCGTGTTGTTCCTTTCCTTGCTGGAGAGAACTAAAAATAAAGTTGTAACAGTTAAACCAGCTAATTCCTTTCTCCCCTTACACGCTGGAAACTTGTAAATGGATGTTGACAACAATCTTTTTCACAAACATATTAGCTTTCTCCCCGGGAGGAGAGAGCAGTATCAGGGATAAGCACAGAATCTGAACTTCCATAAAAATAAAGCCGAGGAATGGAAAACACCTACATTTTGACTAGCAAGTCTTTGTTTCTACCACACAAAAGTTAGTAAGTTGGAGAAATGAAACAAGCCTAGACCCTTTAATGGGGCAACAAGATGAGGAAATACTTCTTTCTAGCATAGAACTGGATCAAACATGGTAACAAAGACAAAAATGATCCCTGCATCCAAGCCCAACGAAGAACAGCAGCACAGTAGGACCCCCTACTCCCTCCCTCTTCCTGAACCCCTCCTCTGCCTCTCTAAGGAGCAGGAAAGCCTTTCATTCTGAAGCCTCTCACTTCAATTTCATAACTGCAGCAATATCTTTAATCCTCTGGCTACCTGTTAATTTGATAGAGGAATCAAGCACTGTTTCCTCAAAAAGCCATGACTGGTTATTTTCTAAGTTACCACAGTTTTACAGCTTTAGCTCACAGTTTTAGCTTGTGAGGAATGTATATATGTGTAAACAAATAATATACCAAACACAAAACCAGGTTGTAAAATATGTTTCCAAAACAATCACCTTAAAAGTAACTAACTTGCAACAGAGTTGAAATCAGACAAAATTGGAAGCATAGGCAAGAGGGGGAGAAATGAGACTCCCAGGGACTACTGGCACGATGGAGAAGGCTGTGATGAATCAAAGGCAGCAAGGCTCCAGAGGAGAGGGATTCCGAGCCAAACATCCCCACTCGTTCTCCCCACTATGCGCGTAACCTGCCAAACTGCAGGCATTGTCTTTTTTATCCTGGAATTTTGTTTTGTTGGAGGTTTCTGCCTGGCTGCTGTCGTTTCGTTTTTTTTTTTTTTTTTAAAGCAAATAAACTGCAAATTACTAGCCATTATCGACCGTGCCACCACTAGAGAACTGACCGCTGGCAGTTTAGTCATTTTTTTCCTGCTCTGCTATTGCTCACCGGGTGCTTGCCACCAACTGAACCCGCCCGGACACAAGCACAGATTCTCTGCGAACACTGATCCGTGCTATACTGTGGCTGCTGCAGCGTCTATGTATGCTACGATATCCAGAACAGCTCCTTATGGTATAGGCTAAGATAACGAGCAAATAAGAAATGTGGAATAAGGATCTTCAGCTGACAGTATTCTCCCAAAAAATAAACATTCTCTATGAACAAACGACTGTTGGGTCAGTCGCCATGCAAGGACTGCCACCAAAGATGCCAGCCGTGTCTCCCTGGCTCAGCTAGTTGATTCGATGCTCTCGGTGACCATGCATTTGCTAGATCTAAGGAAGAAGCAACGGGACCACATAGTTAAAGGCAGCTGGAAGAAACAGGATCACCCCCTCAGGCAGGATTGGCCACTGCGCAGAGTGAGTTTGCCAGGAAACAACACCCTCGAGTTGGGGCAAATCTACACTGCCAAACAGAGATGAAAAGATAAGTTTTATCCCTGATTGCTAACCCACATCTCTTATTATCATTTTAATTCAAGGGTCATTCCTTACCTGTATGGAAGTAATGGAAGCTGAATGGCCCTGCAGCACTGCGACTGGGGCGCAGGTTCGAAGACACCATACTCGGACTACTTTATCACAACTGCCTGCAGCAAGCAGCGTGTTCTCGTAGTTAACAGCCATGTCAGAAATTTCAGCCGAGTGTCCTCGCAACGTCGAGAGCAGGCGCCCATCATCTGTAGCCCAGATTTTGACCAAACAATCATCTGACCCCTAGCGCCACACAAAAATTTCCAAAGATTACATACAATAATATGTGTTATGTGTACATAATACACAGGTACGCTGCAGGTGAACAAGTATCTCATACACCATTGCGCCATGAACCTGCCAGAAGAGCAACTTCAGCGGGATTCCACAAAGGCACAACTATCTGAGTTTGGGAATCGTCTTGTGGGGTCAGGGATTTAGATATTTGTAAAACAGAAGCCACTGTCATATGTTCCATAGTAAGATATGATTACTGCTGCTGGTACAACTCCTCTCAGTACAGTTCAGTAATAATTAAGGTAAATTTGAGAAGATAAAATGTTTCATTACATACTGCCAAAAGTCATATTTATCTGTGTGAGCGGGATCAAGCCAGTAGTAAAACCAAAGCGATCGTAAGACTTAAGCGCTAAGGCAAAAGAGCACTTAAGCATCTGAGGGATCTCAGAGCTTCTGCCGTGCTCCTAGAGCTGTAAGGCAGCTGCATCATGAGGTTCGATTTTTGTGAACAGCATAAAGTTGGACCACTCGAAGACAGAAACCATGCAGCATCATGCACAACTGAAATACTATGTCAGTGAGACTTCAGTTCAGGACAGGACGCAATTCAAAAGCATATCCAGTGCAGATCACTGTAAAATACTTGTACCTATAGTAGCAGCTACATAATTTCATACTCAATCCCAGTATTGCCAAGAGTTTTTAGACAGATCACAGACCTTCCCACTATTCAGAAAATACAAAGAATACTAATACTAGTGGCTAGGATTGCCACTATATATTGAAAAACGTAACACAATAAAACTAACTGCAATATCAACATCAGTTCACTTTAAACTACATTTTATTAACTGCAGGTAAATTTGAACACAAATCACTTTCAGTTCTTCATGTAAATGCAGATGAGAAGGATTTCTTGGCCGTGTAAACAAAAATGGAAAGGCCCTCATATGACCCAGCATAATTATCATAACAACATCTCTATTTGACCAATTCATAACGAGTGGAGAAGCTAGCAGGAACACAAAGACAACAACTGGCCTGCCAGGTAATCTGTTTCTGAATGCCTAATAGTAAGAGACAAGGGCAAAGACAAGACAAGACAGCGATTAACATTAACAGTTAAAAGATGCATTATTCATTTGAAAAATCTGTTAATTTTTAAATATGCACAACAAAAAGCAAGGGCAGTATCACAGAAATGTATGTTAATATATTCTGGAGAAAAACTTAAAATAATATTCATATATTCACTGACATACTACAATTTCTAGAAAGAAAATTTAGTAGAGAAGTAAATTGCAGATGAAGTAATGAGGTCTTCTACTTATTGTCAGGTTTTACTGAAATGGAAGGAAAGGATTGCCAGCATTTCCAAGGTTACCGAAAGGTAAAATGTAGTTTTTAAAAAAGTGTTACGAATTAACCCAGCAAGCAGCATGCAAATTAATTCCTAACCCCAGGATACTGCAGGTGCCATTCAGTAAGAAAGATGACAAATAAAGAAAAATGAGCACGTTTTTCAAGTGAGAGTTGCAAGCCCTGGACCGGAACAACCCTGATGTAAGGTTCTACATGGGGAAGCAAATAGCTGACTAAGTTTCAGTCTACTGGAGCCATGAGTAATTTTAAAATACCAAGTCAAGTGAAAAGTGAAAATTAGCATAGAAGGAGACGGCTTTTCCATACATTTCAAGATTTTTCATCCTTTTTTTTTCTGGAAGCTGTGTCTGCATCTCAGTCAGTAACTAAGAGGCTGTTGAGGGACTCAAGAAAGAACGAAGTCAAACCAAGCAAAGCAATCTTCCAGGAAAAGTAAAATTTTTAAACTTACTGTAAAAATTCTTCTCCCACTGCGATCAAAGGCTATACAATAAACAGATGATAGATGTCCCAAAATCCTCTTATGCATCTTCATGTGTTGGTAGGTGGATGTTGGGAACAAGTGGCTGAAACGTCCACATCCAGTTAATTGCCTGGCAGAAATTATATTTACTGGGAGAGAAGAATAAAGCAAAAAGAAAACTAAGACATGAGTTTTGTTGAGAACTGAAAGTAAATAAATATTAAATCAAATATAATGTTTGGTAACAACTTCATTATTATAATCCGTAAATCTGAACCTCTTCCACCTTATCAGAACATTCAGAACAGTCTTGTAAAAAGAAAGCTCACTCGTGATGAAGCCTTTCAATACCTACCACACCACACCCTGCACCTGCTTTCTTAACATAAACTAAAGCAAAATAAAAAGTTCCCACCACAACTAGAAGTTATTCCAATGTTCAATTCGTGAACAGGCAACAGATACATTTATTCTATATGGATTTGGAAAACTTGATATAGAATTTCCTTAAAGCAATTACAACAGATTTATTTTTAGAGTATAATAATAGTTTATTTTAAGTGCTTTTTTTTTTTGATAAAGATCTTTCTTTGGAACGGGTTCCAGATCATATGTAAGGATCAATGGTCTTCCACATGTTCCTCACAAAACCTCTCTCATTATAAGCAGCAGCAGCAACATCATTGCATTTCTATGGCAATGTAACCGAGGAAGAAATATGTGGCACTGATGGAAAATGCCCCCGTCAAAAGAATGGCAGGCAGAAGAAAAAAAACACATCAACAACAAATTATTTTATATTGCTAAACCTAGGAGTCCTTACAAGAACAGCCCGAAATCTAAATGCACAAAAACATCATGGAAAAAAGCACTGTTAGCAGTTCAACTGACGATAACTGCGAACCTTTCCACTAGACAAGAAAAGGAGAAAACAGGCAGGTGTGTGCCTTTGCCGGGACACACCACCAAAGGAAGATCATTATGGCCGTGGAATACAGAAGGATCCTAATTCTAATCTTTGATTTGATGCATAATTTGAGATCATTTGGGGTATTTAATTTAAACCTATCCTAATCTATACCACTTGAATTTTTGATTTTAAAGTTTTGAGACTTTTTTCAACGGCACTTAGAGATCTAACGTTGCTGTATTGGTGGGTTTTGTTGAGCCCTTGCGATAGCAGGCTCCCTGAAGAAACCCCTTATCTTCTCTAGTGCACATTGAAGTAGGCAGGGCTTCACAGGAGCGGCATGAAGCTCATTAGTGCCTTTCAATCTTTTAGTTTAAAAGTACAGTGAACAACTTGACCCATTTTCTTAATTGTATCATCATATCATTGCCTATCTACACAAAAAAAGATATGGAACGTGTTAAAAAAAAAATCTACAAAGTCAAGAAGCATCATTTCAAAGGGCTACTAACCCGTAAGACACTTCTGTACATTTGTAAGATTGAAGTATTTATACACAAGCAGAGAGATAAACGGGCAAGGAAAATAAATTGTTTCCAGATTTATAGAAAGTATTTTTGTTTCTCAGTTTTATGCTCTGAAATTTGGACTATTTTTAATCACTCAATACAACTGAAACACTACACACGAGAAAAAAAAAGTTGCATAAAAGGTGTAGATGCTTGCAAAAGCCATCAGGCTCCCAGCGTGACCTCATCTTCAGGCAATATTTGGTTTTCATGTAAAAAACACACATTCAGCAGTACTAAAAAAGCAAAGCACACTAAACCAAATTAATTTACTATCTACCTACTATTTAATTGATACCTGATATTTTACAGGAACTGTGAAATGGAAACTGTCTCCCCTAGCAAAGTAAAAATGAAATCTTTACCCCTTTTCCTCAGCTTTTACAGGAGGGCACAGAGATCTCATAGTGATAAATGCTGTACAAAGGTACTGTCAGGTTTGCCTACACATTATTTTATTTACTATTTAAGTATGCCAGCTTAAAAGCTAAATTCTTAAAAATACTACACCTCCCTTTCCCCCACACTGTGGACACTGTTATGCCAACACAGAGATGCAGTCATTTAACAACATGGTAATCCTGCTGCGCCTTTCAGCGCTTAAATCATTTAAATATGTAATAACAGCGTATCTGCCTTTAAACAATTTCAAATGCCTTTGAACATTTTTTTTAACCACACAAAAAACTGTGCGAATCAAAAAGGTATACTCGCATTTCAAAAATATTCCCAGTAATCACAATACCTTCTGCGTACTACAGTGCTCCCATGCAATCCCTCTGAAAATTTACCGCTGCTGTTTGCTGTAAATGACACGAAGGAAACACTGAAAGGTATAACGAAGCCAGGCACCTAACTTGCACAACCTTTCATTTGGCACTCAGCACCTGACTTTTCCAGTCGATTGCCAGACTCGCAATCAGTTCAGCTTCAGAGGATGTGAAAGTAATTTCACTTTTTTCTGTGTCTATTTCCCTATTTGCACAATGGGGACAAGACTGCTCAATCTCCCACGGATAATTAAAAACTAAAAAGCGCTGCTTATGAAATGCTTCAATCATGAGTTTCAGAGAAATACAGAACTACTATTGCGCCATAAGGAGCACCATCTTTATCAAAGCAACAGCATCTTCGAACAAAAAGTAGCAAGTATTTGATGTATCTGACCCTCACTATAAAAATGCTTCGGGTACACCAGGAACGTATGCCACACACACAAAGCTGCGACTGAGATCTTTGTCTTCCCACACTTCTATAAACTATCACTGCCTTCAAAGGAACTGCAAAGTTAAAACGCCCCACGAACACAAAACAAAACAAACATCCCCAATTCCAGTTCTCATATTTTTTGGTAGAAGATTAATACACAATATCTAAATAGGGAATTACCCACACATGACAAAAAGCCCCGTAAAGTTTGCTTTCTTCAGTACAATGAAGTTATTGTACTTATAAAGCCTGAAAGCATTTAAAAAAACCCAATTCCCACACAGAGAATTAGCAACATAGTAGCCCTAAAAACTTTTAGCAACCTATCTAATTACTTACTGTACTTCATGCCATACTGGGCGTACCAGCTGCCGAGTCTACCCCCTCACTATCCCCTGCCAGGAAAAACCTTTCAAAACTGTATTGATGTTATTTCACATAAAAAGTGAGCATATCTAGTCTTCTTGTTAAGAAAAGTTAGTTTTTGCCCACAAATGGAAAGGCCTTCTTCTCAGATGAAGTTCTTCGCTTCCAGCTGCTGAAATGACTGCTACCTAGGTGCAGAGATGCCGCTGGTGCTGCCCCGAGAGGTGGGCTTTGCCTCCCTTAGCCTGCGCTGGGAGCAACCTGCTCCGGCCTCAGCACCGGCACAGCCAGCTCCTGCCACGCTGGGCAAAGCCCGGGCTTGCAGACGCACACTCGTGCCTCCTCGAACTACCAACCTGTAGTACCAACTGAGGGCGACGCGGGGTAAAACGCATGCATTTTGCTGTTTATCACAGTCCTTGGTCCTTGAAGGTCACACCTCCAGGGAAATTACAGTCCTTAGTCCAAGCATGGGCACAGTTGCCGGGGGCAGAGGGGAGTCACATACGCTGTATCACAGTAATTCTTAAATCACAATCCTTTCTGCTAGAGATAACAGCACAAATGTAAAAACCCCTGGCAAGAAAGCTCACCTAGGAAGGATAAAACCAAATCCCTGCAACAATAACCCATCAGTGAAAACAAAATTTAAAGAACAATCATCAGACATCACAAATTTCAAAGTTAAGTCACAACTTCAGAAGGAACTAAAATATTTCAGCGTGGACAAAGGCAGCTAGCTGCAGCAGTTTTCAAACTGCTTGAATTTTTCCTGTCCCTATAAACCCTTGCCTCGCTCCACTTTTTGCAAGCAAAACCAGAAAACAGAATACTGGTACAAATGTTTGTTTTAAATATATTTTCTCCAGTATTAAGGGATGTGAATAACTTCACATCGTACTATTTTACCTTTTGAAATCAGCACTGTAACTTTGTAATGAGGACATAACATTTTACATAGCCAGGACGTGGTAACTAAGCTGTGACCTCACCGTAGGGCCTGATCAAGCATGAAGATTGGGCACCACTCGCAGTGTGCAGAAGAAACACAAGCCTGGATTTCGTAAGACCACTCGGAAATAAACACAATTGGCTCACACAGGCAAAATATCTTCTCAGAGAGTGGATGTGTGGCCACAAAGACAGCTAGACCCAGTAAAAGCACCAAAAGAACAAAGCGTTCCAGCTTTCCTAGCTGCTGACCTCATGGAACTCCTTTACAGCAGAGAAACAACATTGATTTTCTGGCCTCATCAGAGCACTGCTATTTGGCAGGCCTAAGGTAGCAGGATCACCTTGACTGTAAATTTCCATAGGGCTGAATTGCTTGTTCATTGAGACTATGCTGTGAACTTTCTGGTTCCAAATTTTGTGTTAATTTTCACTAACAGTTATCCATGTAAAGATTTTCATACTTGGTCTAAAATAGCTCTAGCAATCAAGTAAAGAGGGAAAACAATCTCCTTTCTAATCTGCTTTGTGTTGCCTGCAAAGAAAAAAAAAAAAAGTCTCTGACAACATCGAAGTAATATTCAAAAGCAGGTTTATCATGTTGAATAAATCCCATTGCTGAGGCACTGTATGACCAATCTTTCCATTTTCTGACTGGAAGAGCACAAAGGGAGTCCTAAATATCCCACTACTCCAAAACCTCCAAAGAAACAGTCTAGAAGACCATCCCTCACCATATTCACTGTGTTATCGTGTCAGCAGCAGAAAGCTATGACAGCATTTTCCCTCCCTCTCCGCCCCCAGCAGATCACCACAGACCTCCAAGGCTCAACACACAAACAACACGTTCCCAAGAACGACTTCCACAGGTCAGCACTTTCTCGGAAACTCCCCCAGCCAGAAGATTCCCAGCTCTGCACAAACATGCTGGGAAAAGGCAACACTGATTTCTTGCTCCAGTTCCACCGTGCATGACCTTTTATTTTGGAGTACAGATCACAAGGTCCCATCCCAACCCCATCCAGACAAAAAGGCGAACCACTGCAGCGACCGACCCTTCCAACTGGGAGGGCAACCACAAGCAATCCCATTCTCGCAGCAGAAAAACACACCTACGGCAGCAAGCTTAAATCTTTATCACTGGAAGGGAAACGATATAAGGTATGGAACTAGCAGCTCAAAGTATTCCTATTTACCGGTCTACACAGGCAATTACACAATCATTTCATCTCACTCATGAACACACATTATTATGGGTGTCTACTACTTCAGCCCAACTACTTCAGCAAGTAATTCCAGAAAACTCAATCTGACTAAGCCAGCACAGTATGGGAATTCACAATTACGCCACTATATTAAAGAGGATGGGCATACTACTTCATCTTGTATTTTAAAACAAGACACACACACGCGCTGCAGCATCTGTGGCAGTCACTACTCACCAGAAAAAGCACACATTTTGCACCAATATACACAGAAGAATTTTGTGACTTCCACCACAGGGTTAGGAATGGGGAATCCCAAAACCAAACTCCTGCCTCCTGTACAGCTTAATTATAGGCAACTTCTTATTTTAATCTTTATACACATTTTCCTCTCTTAGCAGTAGTTTATGTATCTACACCAAGGAGGACTCTATTCTTCCAGGAACCAATACTTATAAAAATTAATTCCTGGCTATAAAAGACCCTTTTCCATATAACACCTTTGCATTTCTTAAAAAACAATTCACAGGAAAACACCAAAACCAACAAATCATTCTGTTCTCTAAATCACTAAATAGTCACCAAGCAGGCAGCACAAACCTTTGTCATGATGGCATGACAAATGCTGAAGTCCAATCTGCTAGTATAGTTTGTTAATAATACTGCATATTCCAAAAACACATGGTCTAATTCTCCTCTTATGAAAGAATTGATCCAGAAGCCGTTACAGAAATACAACCATAGAAGTTGAGTGTGCAATAAATCTATAATCCAGCCTATTAGCAATCCAGCAGCCCAACTGCTAACAATAAAGTAACTGCAGAACTGGCCTAAAAGAATAAATACATAGATATGTACAGAAGTAACCATAGTAATATATGGAAATAGTTTTCTTTTTTAATGTCCACAGTATGACTCATAAATTATCTGACAAAAGCAGGAAAAGTACTAATGCAACAGTTCCCTATGCACCAGTTCCAGGCAAATATCCATTTCTTTTTCATACAGAAGACCCATAATTAACTTTGCTATTCCGTCACACTGCTGCCACAACACCACAGACCTTAAGCAAAGCGTGCTATCGATTTCAACCACAAACAGCCCAGGCTTTGTCACTTTTGTGCCTGACAACGCTTAGTTTTTAGTAATGAAAGTGCAAAAGCACAAATAGAGGAACAGACATGATAGAAACAGAAGACTGCCATCATCATCCCTACGTCTCCAAAGGGATGGGAGAAACATGCATGAATGGATTCCCTAACAAACCAGGAAAAGTCTATACATTTGCACACTTACACAGTAAATACAGATAAAATACCCCAATAAGAAACAAATCATGACTGACAGGACTTGTATTTATGCCCGTAAGAACCAAATTTGCTTGCTATAAAAATAGTTGATGAAAGTTCAGACCATGCAAGGAAAATACTTTTTAGTTTAAGAAAAGCAGAGAAGCTCTTTGATGACATGTAAGCTGAATGCCTACATACATCTGAGTTTTATACAAGTTCTTTATCTAACTGTGTGGACAACTGAAACTGAAGTAATACAAATGTTGGTTTGGTGATTATTTCCTTTTTGGAGAGGGATGTTGCAAGCAGTCTGTTTTCTGTCATAATCAAACTAAATGAATTCTTGAGTCAAAAAAGTTCCCTGGGAGCCAGGCGCTTTGTTCTGCCTAAGATTCCTGAATGAAAAGATTGTCTACACGCTCCTGTGACCATGCCTATTCAATCTTATAAGCATATGTACATATTACGTAGGTGTATCATAAAAAAATACTCAAGCACGCTGCCCTCCAAACAGGAGGTTGACGTGCAAAGCTTTTCAATGTGGCCACAATGTTTTAACATGTGTACATACATTATGGAAGATTCAAGCCTGAATAATGCAAAAAGGCTTATTCTATTGTCAGTAAGAATCCTGGTTTAGACTAATTCATGGTGAAATGTCAAAAAAGCCATTAATGCAAACCCATAGTAGCGTTTCAGTCAGTAACTTTCAGCTGGAAGATTAATAAAAATACAGAGAAGAAAAAAAAAAACACCTTATGTATGTTTCAAAACTCACCCACGTTTGGTGGTTTCCCATAATTTACAGGTAGTTCGGGAGGCCGGCCTCTGTGAAGAGCTGCAAATGCAGATCCTTTCCATAGCGTATGTCTGAAGTCTGTACCGGTGAGATTAACAGCGGGTTAGTGAAACAATCAGCCAAACTTGGTCCAAACTGACCTATTCTTCTTAGAATCAAGAGCATCAAAGCACCACTCCTAGCATCCCAAAATAAGAGTTGTCTTTTTAAACAGTTTGTCAGAGATCTAACACTTAAAGAGGATTGCTACTCTGATTTCTAGTTCCTAAGCAATATGACTGTAAATGGTTTCAGCTTATTTTTGCTTCATTTTGGTGAGTAGGGAGTCTAAATTGATGGAAAGAATAAGGGAATGAAAAAAGTAGGTATGCTTTGCACTGAGGCAGGACGGATCTTTGGTATGTTTTTAGCCCTTTTGCAATCCCAACACATACAGGACCTCTTCTTATGAACTGTACATTTGAGAATACACATACACGCACACATTTGCTCCCTGGAAGTGGGAGAAGTAAGATTTTTTTTTTTTCCCCCCAATAAATCTGTTTTCCCGCAATTGCTGGCAATATGCCCCCCTTTCAGATTCTCCCCTGCACCCCACCCCCCCGAAAAACATTGTTTTTAAAATGAAGATTTTCTTTAAAGACTCTCCAGCTATCTGCTGCCAACTGGCCTCAGAGAGCCTTCTCTCTAGAACAATAGTGATTTTTCTGAGACTGTTCAGAGTGCCTCAGAAATTAGACCTGGACTTCTTCCATTTCTAGCCATCTGGAAGGAGAGAAATGAGCTTCCACAGTGATTAAGGACTGAAACAGAAGGATAGTGCCACAGATTGGTGGATCTGTGTATCACCGTTTAGATCTCCGAATATGAAGTGCACAAGCGTACGTGACTCAAAGAGGCTCCCGAGAGCACCTTCTGATTAAAACCCAAACTGTACCACAGAGTATTACAGTGATACACATTAAAAACAGCACCCTTACTTTCTAAAATAGATCAAAATAGCTATGAATACTAATGGTAAATGGAAACTTCATACTGGTGCACAACTAGGGGGAGCAGCAATCCATGGATGTCAACTTTGAAAAAGGTACGCTGTTTCGTATTAGTGAGTGTGGTTTACACACCCAATGGCACAATGTCACAGCACCTTTTTCTGAAGGGGAAAAAACCCCACCATAAATCTAATAGAAATCTCTTTGCAATAAGTTTATCACACAGCTTAGGAAGCACTACATCTTTCAGTGATTCATCCAGCCTCTGTCCCCTAATTCACCTAAGAAACTTCTGTTTCCCCGCACAAAAATGTTTATTTTCTCTTTACATTTTTGTTGCTGTTTTCTTCTAAAGATGCAAACTGAATGTGAAACGAAGAAATGTTTCTCTGCAGGCCTCCCTGCAAACCCGAAATTCTCCACCCAGTTATAACAAAGCAGAGGCAAAACAAGACTCAGTCCCAAAACTTTGCATAAGGAAACATGTTTGCAAACAGCACATCCCTCCAGGTGACATCCAGTGGATCAGCAGAATGCTACAGTCCTTGTTAGCATCAGAGTGTGACTTCACAGGATGAGGTAAATTAAGTGCTCAACTGCCACTGAAACAGGAAGGTCCTGCTCTCCCATCCCTCCTCCTCTCCCAGAATGATGCTCCTGCTGCCTGTGCCACCTCCAGCACTCTGATCCTTCCATGAGCTAATTTAATTCACTACAACAGCAATAACAAATTTTGCAACATTTTAGCTCTCTGAATCAGCACATCACAGGATCAAATAAGTTCTGGCTCCTACCAGGAAGAAGTGGCAGGGGCACGGCGTGAGGAGGGAAGGGAGGAACCACTCTTTTCAATAGCAGATGGCTCTCAGATCTGTTTAGTTATAACACAAAACTGTGCTCTCAGGATCATTATCTCAAGCAGAGCAGTTTTTCAAAAGGAATAGGACCACTGCTCTATTCATGAAAGGAACGGGGGCTTTCATTCAAATTAACTTTAAGCAAGGACAAGCAGGAATTATCACTGAAGAATCAGTCTCACCTTCTCCCACCCTCTAAATGCTGCCCCAAATGCCACCCTGCCCATCAAGCTGACATATCTGCCTGCAGGGCCAGGGAATCAAATAATGGAACAAATCAGCCTGAAAAATAGCCCAGCAAAATATATAGACTACTGGGTTATTTTAGACACAGGCACGTTATATGTATATGAAGGAAAATGGCTATTTTTCAGATGGATCAAATCTCTAATCCAGTCCATCACATCATTTACACAAACACCAGTCCAACACGCTGAGAAGGGAAGGTAGCGGAACCAAGTAACGAGATCAGGCAACTGTAAGCAAGAGCAGCTTAACATGGCATTTTCAACCAAAGGAAGATATATGTAACAGGGCCAGCAAGAACTGCACTCTAGCAAGACTGCAACAAGAAAGCAGGAGCTGACGAGCATAGGAGACAAACCAGGGTTCACGCAAACACACACAGATACCACAATATGAATCAAAACAAAAGGGGGTTTGATCATTAAAACAAAATTCAGTCACACATAAATTGAGACTCTTACCTTTTGCTGCCCTTAATAGAGACTGGCGCCCGACACCTAGCAAAGTCTGCACACCCAGGACACTCTGTGGGATTTCCTTGTCTAAAAGGGGTCCAAGTCTCTCACAGATCCTAAGAAGATAATCCGGAGGGATGTGTGCATTGACAGCCACCTAAACACATAAATAACGTAGACATTTGAAAATTGTATTATTCTGGCTTCTACTGGCATTTCTCTGTTTGGTTCATATTCAAGTGTTGAAGTTACTGAAATCAAGTCTAAAACCCCCAAAAACCCCTCAAAATTAATTATAGCAAAGTTGTCTTTTAAAGCGACATGGAGTGTTGAAAAAGTCAGACCAGAAATTCCAGGTGGGAGTAGTTACAGTTGTAATTTAGGATACCTCTTAATAACAAACAAAAAAATCCCCAAAACTCAGAGTTCCCAGTGCAGTACCCTGATCAAACAAAGTATTGCCCGGGGACTTTTTCTAAAGCCTGTTTTAGCCTTCAGTTCATTCTTTTCACCTACAGTATTTCTCGCTTAGCTGAAACACCCTTGCCAGACACTCACATTACTGTAAGAAACATATGGGCTAAAGCCTAAAAACCTTAAATATTATCCTAAAAGCAAAACCCAGTTTCCAGTTTTTAGCTACTGGGAATAACTATCTTTAAGACCCATGTGTGTAGGCTCTGCTCCTAGTCTGTCATCTCGAGAAAACATTTTTCTTTTTCCCCTTTAGACAGAGACTGTTTTCTATGGACAGACAATAGTTTTTCCGACAGTCTGTTCAAACAGCAAATAAATTGTGCCTCATTATCCAGAATGTCCTGCACTTGCCTGACTTCTATATTTACTAGCTGGCAGCACAAACTCGACATCAAAGCTTATTTAGCCCCTTCAACAGAGGACATACAGCCACATCCATCTCTTTTTTAAAGATCAACAGTAAGAGGTCACTCAGCTCTTAAGTACCTGTGGTTGAAGATGGAAAAAATAGTTGTATTAGAACTATTTATAACTTTTGTATCTGTTGCAGTATTATGAAGAGATTGTCATAAACCAGTTTTTTGTTTTACCAAGCCACAAACTAATGCCAAATAACACTAAAGCTGACCTGAAAGGGCCAGAACAGTGCTCATTGTAAAGAAATAATAGCAGGCACGTGCCTGCGCACGCCCCTCTCTCCTCCACGACCACTTCAAATGTGTCCAGTCACAGGCCAATACCGGTGACAGGGCTGTGAGCGCTCACCACCCATGCAGTTCCCTCCCGGCAGGGCAGGACAAGTTTTTGTGCTGCTGCAGTGAGCCAGAATGATTCCCCAGTCTGGCTAAAACCACGACCAAGCTCTCCTCTGCATCGGCTCCAGCGCTCATCTACTGTGGAGGGAGCTGTTTCAGCTGCCCTGGCTAGGAACCCTCACCCGACAGAAGAAGGGAAAGGTTTTCTGCCAGGTTTAGCAAAGCTGACTGTGATTCAGAGAAGCGTCAGAGCTGGTGGAAAGCAAGGAACAGGATCACTTCTTTCAACAGCAGAGCACCATCAGACAGGCCCAGCTATCCTGCCCACCCAGAGCCCAAGGATATGCCCAGCTCCTGCCCCAGCACACCAGAGGGAGCAGCACGCATCGGGAAGGAGGAAAAGGTAAGTACTTCACTCAGACCTGCTGCCAAAACATTGTTCACTGAACTATGTCATCAAACAGATTATTACTACATGTCATTGGGAAATCGTTCGTTCCAATTGGGCAACAGCAGTGGTGCTACGGGGCCCAACGCAGTGAGTCATGTGTTGTATAATGTAATGACCTGCATCACAAGCAGGATCAACACCATCCCACAAGTAAGATTTTAACCAAAACAAAAAAAGAAAAAAAAGGAAAGCTTTTCTAATGATGTATACAAATTATCACTTAACTAAACCTAGCCAAAACCTCTTCCAATCTGAAAGGAAACTCCTACAGAAGAGAGGCAGGCTTCTCCACACACCCGTTCAGTCACTGCATGTTAAAGATATGGCTCCAGCCTTTTGATGGAAACAGAACAATCGTACCTCTGCAGGAAAGATAAACCTGGCGACTGCATTAACGTGGTCCCATTCCATGACTTTTCACACTGTGAGCATCAAGGAATGACCCCATGAAAGCTCTCTTGCACCGACCAGTTTCTTCAGCCCTTCAACTTTTCTTTTTTTTTCCAAAAGCACAGAGTTCCAAAATTATATTGGTACCTTCGCAACTGTACAGCCAGTAAACTTCAGTGTTTGAAGTTTACTTCAACTTCAATCATGAATCATGACTTGTCTTTCATCGTAAATTACATAACAGAAGTCAAAATGAGATAAAAGGATTATCTGAACTTTTGTATTTGCCTATCGTTCTTACTCATTCCTGAAATATTACAAATGTGTTCATGCTACAAAATATTTTATTATCCTGCGCTAGCCTCCCTTCAGTATGTAAGGGATATGAAAGGATCTGAAACAAATGCAATTCTAAAGAGAGAATCTGCAATTTAATAAAATCTGAGTATGAAATTCTTTTTTACATCTCTGATAATTAGTAACATGCTTCTCAGTCAACAATTGCCAATTCTAGCAATTTACCAAGCTTAAGATTAAAAGATTAAAAAGAAAAAGAGCAACCAATCCATAAGCCGTGGAATTTTACATTTTACTTCTAGGGTAGGAAAAAAACCCAGATCATACCACTCTCTGGAAATCTAAAATCTCACAGAAAATCCAAACCATTCTCCTAGTGTAATGCAGCAAAACGCTTCCCTTTTCACGCAGGAGCATGCTGGTTTTGAAGTATCACCACTATTCTACGTCTAGAGAGAGGTGCTGAATTAAGCCTGGCAGCAAATATTCTACTGTGGAGACAGAGCACAAGTTATTCAACAAGCAGTCCTGATTAACTCAGTGCATCTACTCAGAAATGGAAAAGGACTTTGTTGCTTAAAGATCTGCAGGTTAAGCTACAGTTTTATGAAGAAGGGCAAAGGGAGCGAACACCAGCACACGTGCAGACCGGCCAACGTTCAAAGATGAAAGATGGATGCGCCAGACTCACAGAGCATGTGGCAGTTATCTGCACATGCCTGGTGGTAATTTGCCTGGGACATCCAGACGTTAAGCAGCTCGGGATACCAGACATCTGCTTGATCGCTGCCCAGACCAGGAAAGTTGGCAAATCCATCGTGGAGCCAGAGTTAAATCGGCACAAGTGAGCTGCTGAAGCATCTAGATTTTAGTGCACAGTTTTATTAGATTGTAAAATTTTCTAAGCGACGTTTAATGTGGAGCATATTGCACAGACTAGGCACATATCAAAGTGACCACGCACTTTACTAACGTGCTTTACTCACTAGATTTGCCACCTGCAATCAGAACCATGCCATACTAAAGAAAAAAGGCTGTATCATGCTTCTTTCCCCACATATTTTCAGGTTTCTACAAGCCAGAACAGCCCAAATAAGTGGTCCTTAATCTGAATATTATCACTGTTGGTATTACCAAACAGCTACACAGGCAGGCAGCAATAGCAGCAAATTCTCCTGGAGATTTTTTTTCCATAATAACTTCCAGATAAAATCCTTAAACTGCAGCCCAGAGCAAAACAAGCAATTCTGTTTTGAGGTTCCCAAAAGAACTTGAAACAAAAATCCCTCCTTCCACCTCTGTGTGAGATAGCTGCAAATGGATTTTAAGTATCTTTCCAAAACGCGAAGCTGCAAACATACAGCTGAGAAAAACAAAGTCTCCCAGATCAGATTTTCATTAAAAGGAAGGAAAAAGGCAAAGCTTAGCATCAGTGATAGCCACACCTCTTCGTGTATGCTAGTCCAAACCCCACAAGGCAAAATTAAAACAACGGCAAGGATATTATCACCTCCTCAAATATATTAGAAAATATTTTTAGAATATTAGAAAACACTTTAGAAAATAATTAGAAAATTAGAGAAAAATCAGAGACGAGTAATACAGGCCAAAAACATGCTTAACAAGAGCTTTTAAAAGAGCATGTTGAAATAACACAGAAGAGCTGAAAACGTGCTAAGGGAGAGCAAGTTCTGCACCCTGGGATAAATTATAAAGAGAAAAACGTTTTGTTGCCTTAAGATGTGAAAGACCCTGTAAAAGGTTAAAACGTGAGAGCACAAGAATGCCACGGTACCACAGAAGAGTTCCCTGACACAGTAACCATGCAGGTCCTAGGGATCTAAAAACTTTCAAGAATTGGGTAAAGCGAATCCATCCTTTTAAAAAAATCTACGTAAACAACCATGGGTGAATGTAACACAGTCATGACTGCTTGAACCAGTATGCAAGTAAGTTGCTACAGTGATAAGCAGCTGCCAGTAAAGAACTATTAGTGAAGTCACGTCAGAGCTAGGAGAAAGTCATACCCCTAAACCTGTTTATGTTTCTGTTGTTGGAAGCATTACCATGTAATCTCAAAGACTACGGAGCAAAGGGTCCTCACCGGACAGCTAAGAAGGAGGGCAAGAAGCTTCTTGATCCCTGAAACAAACAAACAAAATCCCCTGGTAGGACTGCTGACAATTTCTCCTCCAAGGAAGGTTTCAATAAACAGGCAACAAACAAACAAAAAAAGACTCTCTGTGATTACTACTTCTAATAAGATGCTGTCTTCCCAGGGATCAGAAGCAGATAGCTCTGCAACATTTCTTTTGGGAAGCCCAGTGAAACATTGCTTCAAAGCACAGACTAAATTTGACGCAAGAGCTGCATAATGGAAGCAACGCAGGCAGCAACGCAGACCTCCGAAGGCTCCTTCGTACCCAGTCCCCGGTGGGCAGGCAGGCAGTTGTACATCAGCAGCAAATTTCTAACCTCTAGGCAGTCGTACGACACTTCTCTCATTTGCCAAAATAACAATCAATTAGGAATCAATTGACAACTGTATCAAAAAGCAGCAGAGGAGATCAAGAGGACCAAGGCAGCTGAGCAAGCAGGAAATTACTCAAGACCTCAAATATGGAATCTCAGCAAAAGGAAGCTCAGATACTGAACTTGCACAAGATGTCAACAGTATGCAAATACACATGGATTTAAAAAGCCATTATCCACCTGGTTTCCCCAGAGAGAATGGGTTGGAACTACCATACTACCAGATGACGTTTTCCTGAGGTGACAAAACCGTAACATCTCTCCGCTGCTAATGCTGGGATTGGCAATATCTATAAATAACAGCACCTCAGACTCATAGCTAGTTTTAAATCAATGCAGATGGGCAAGGCAGAAACTCAAAGCCAAATCCCATAAGCTGTTCCATACCAGCACAGCCGTTCAGGGATGCAAATTCTCCACTGTCCAACAATAGCCGATTTTCTGTTTTTCCTGAAATTATACATATCTTCAGCACAGAGACCAAAACAGGCTGAGCCAGAAGAGACAGCCCATCAAAAAGTTCTTGAAAACCAGACCAGAGCCAGTCGTCTTTATCAGGAATAAACAAAGATAATTTCGACCAGCAGTCCACTGGAGACTGTTCTGATTATCTGAGTCGGTTCAGCTTGACTCGTCTGTACAACAGCTGACTCCACATTGAACTGTTATGGTTAATTTAAAATAGGAGTACTAATTGCATGCAAGTTTGACATACTTCAGGCCTTTGTAAGGAGAGTGAGGACCCTTCCCTTTACAAACACGTTTCATGTCTCAAGACCACCAGCAGTCAATAACAAAGTAAAAACCACTCTGGAGTACACCTGGACGATTACCTAGACAGCCAGCCACATGTTGCACATAAAGAGTACTCCAAAGTGGAAATGAGAGAAAAGACAAAGGGAACACAAATGCATGTAAGCTAGTATTCTCTGCGTGGTTTTGCTTGCTAGGTACGATTCTTATTAGCGTGTCTTAAATTACTCTTCTGCCTTGTGGTGCCTGATGTTTAAAGTAAAAGACAAAGTTCAAATAAAAAAGAAAAAGAAATCTCAACAGAGAGTTTTCAGATCTTGACTAAAAGCTCGAGTGAAGTGGGAATAAACATTCGCTAGATAAAAGCAACCTAGTAGGCGATTTGGTTGTTACATCTTTATCCTTTCCAAAAGCCCCAAGAGCAATAACAACATACTCAATGGCAAGAGTATCGGCATGTTTTCTGAAAAATACCAACGCTAACCTGAACAGTCAAACTGAGAATGGAAAACAAAGCTGAAACATCAGCAATTAGAACAAGAAATACTTTGCCAGGTTTGCCAAAGCAGAATATCGGGCAAACAAACAAAGAAAAAAAAAAGAATCAGACTTCTCTGGGTTTGTAAACTCTCATTGCGTTTGATTATCTCAGGCCTGCCTGACCTGTGTAGTTGCAACACTAGGCAGAGATCGTAATTGAATTTGGTTTTCTGTCTGTAAGTGTTCAAAAAGGAGAAACGGGTAGAAAAAACTTTATCTCCGATTGCTAGCATCTATAATTTATTTTTAGTTCATTATCTGACTAAGATAATTAAAACCAAGGTCAGAGTTATTCGTGTTCTTCACAACCCTGGCTTTGTTCTAAACACGACATTCAGACGTCTACCTAGCACTGAAGTTGAGTAGTTCGTGTTAATATACAATCATATGCAACCCAAGGTCCAAATTCCAAACACATCAGCGAAAGCTGCAGTCTGAGGATCAGTAGAAAGAAGCTCAGTCCATCCTACCTAGCATCAACCCATCTCACTGCAATGATTCATTTACAGTCCTGTTCCTTACTGTAAATCATGATAAAGTTACATAATACTAGATAAAAAGCAATCTAAAAGGATTGATTACTGTTGATTAGTTTAAGACGGAGGAAAAAAATCTTATACTTAATTTTGATAATTCTATACAGCAAGAAGCAATTTCCCATTAATTCCAAGCCTCACTTTACAACGGTTTGTCTCCTGTTTCTGAAATTTTAGAGAAAAGTACATGGTTTCAACAATGTCATCTAATACACAAAAAAAAAGGTTTTACGGCTTTTCTATTCGTGCTCCGTAGAACGAAAGGAAAAAATGTATATGTTAATGTAACTGATTACGCAAAACCAGTACGTCCAAAATCAGACTTCACAGTGCTGCTGTTAATATTCCTCTCGGGTACCGGGTGCAGTCACAAGCTAAACCTGAAACAGCCTACAGTTAGATTTCAGGTTCTCTAGGAAGACCATACAGCATTAAAATTTATTGAATGCAGTACTTACTCCGTGTCTGTTCACTCAATATACAGTCCCGGAATTATCCACAAGAGGTATGATGAAGCATAACATTCATCTTAAATTCTTAATACGCTTTGGAAAGGGAAAGCCAGCAGGTACAAATGTCTTGTCTCGACGCAAGGAGCTCTCCCATCTGCATCTCAGCTTCTACAATATTGCTAAAGTGGAAAACTAACTCTTAAGCAAGCTACAAAGCAGTTTGAGCAACAGTCATGTCAAAATCCCACATCACCATTGCACTGTGCGAGATGGGAAAGACAAGGACGCACTTTAAACTCCTTCCAGGTGAGGGGACGGGGATGATCACACGTCTGCGGTATATCAACGTTATAAAAGCTATTAGTACGTTTACAGCATTCCAACTGCAAAGTGCTAAATCAGCGCCGTACATTATTACTCAGAGCTCCTAGGAATGAAAACAAGGCCATCTGTACCCTTCGGAAACAAATCGAAATGACTTTTCGGTTTCGCCGCTCCCGCGCGGAGGCCAGTAAGAACAGGCGCATCGCACGGCCGGGACGAGAAGGGAAAGGACAGCGGCCATCCCCACGCACCCGGGCCCTCGGCAGCGCGGAGGGAAGCTGACCTTTCTCAATGACAGATATTCGTATGGTTTGTACCTAGCAGAAGTAGCCGCTCCATGTATTTCATAGGCATTCAATAGTTTCAACACGACATTCCCTAAAAAAACCCTTTTTTTTTTTTATTTTTTACATTAAAGCAGGCCCAGCCGCCCCGCTGAGGCGCAGCGTTTCAGCACAGGCTGCCGCCGCAGGCCAGAAATCCCTGAACCAGACCAGCAGCTCTGCCCGGCGACGGGCCCGGCGGCACGTCGGCATGTAACCCCCCCGCTCGGCCAGCCCCGGCCGCCGCGCTGCCCGCCGCCCCCCGGGGCCGGACCACGACGGGAACCCGCTCCCGCCGGCCTCCTCCGGCCCACGGGTGCCCGCGGACCGCTGTGTTTTGGCCACGCTGACGCTTCCCCCCGGGGGGGGAAGGCCCCGAGGCCCCGGCAGCCCCGAGGCCCCGGCA
>VYZW01023260.1:3504-13725 GCA_013401315.1 Balaeniceps rex
ATGACAGACAAGAACTAGAAAATTTTCCATTTTCCTGTTATCCTTAAGACATTTTTGCTAGCAACAAAAGAAGTTTTAAAACATCTTACTAAACTTACACATTCTCATTACTGTAAATACACCTTAACCTTGGATATTAACTTCTGTCAAACTCTGAACGGCCCAAACAAGGGTTGTAGGTTTAAATACATCTTTCTGAATCTTTTTTTAGTAGCATTTTACTTCTTAGCATGTTAGCTACAGTTCTTATAACAAAGAAAAACTTCAAATCACTTCAGTGAGCCTAAATGAAAATCCAGACAAAAAGTTTTCATGGAANGATTTCTGAAAAGTACTGTTACTAGTAATCGTGCATTTTATTCTGAACAAGCCTTTGGTTCAAAGTTACTTCTTTGTATACCTAGATACCATGTTTGGTCCAATTACATATGTACACTATCATTAAAATGAGTGGCATATGCATCAAAAAATCAAACATCTCTTCTTGACCATCTTAACAAGGTCAGGTGCTGCATAACTGCATCAGTGCTTTATTGACTACTGCTAGAGAAAAAAATTGATTGTTCACATAACCTGCATAATCTCTTATTTCCCACCTTTTTCTGTTCATTTGTTATGCCAAGGGCTCTGCGCAAATAATGTATTTGCAATGTATATGCATTAGATTCTTCCACTACTCAATTTGCCGATTTTTGAGCTGTCCCATGGCAACAAAAAATTAGTATTACTTGAATAATACGGGCTAAATAAGAACAATATAGTTTAACAGGAGTGGAACTACAAGTATATTTTATAGCAGGCATCAACTTCAATATAGGAAAAAAAAGATTCAGAAAACATTGCAATGAAGAGACTTCTTTGTCCTTTTATACATATGCAGCATTAACTACTCCGATGTGCAATATCTTTCAGATGACCCAGGAGGTATCTTTTGAGTGCTTGCTTTTGAAAAAAGAAAACACACACACAGAAACAGGAGAAACTTGTATGCACCAAGAAATTTGAAAATTGCATGTTGACTACCTCGGCAAAACTCTGCTCAGAAATAAATGTTCCATATAACCACAAAACAAGAGCAGCATCAGTAATGCAAGCTTCATCAAACTAGGCTACTGATTATTTCTTATCTGAACCTGTATGCTCAGTATTAGCTCAGTGTAATGTTTTTTCCCTCTTTGGCCTCCCTGGTAAGACCACTAAGGTTGACTGCAAGACTGACAATTTCACATAAATCCTGCTGTATAGCATGTATGCAGCAGGTACCAAATAGCACAGGAGCAGGTAAGATAAGCAGACAAGATAAGCAGACAAGCGTTAGTAAACAAACAAGGAGAAAACACCACGATGACATGCACGCATGTAAAAAAAAAAACAACTAGTGGCTTTTTGAAGTCAAATCAGCTCACAGCAGAGCCTTACAAGTAGCTGTGTCAGTAGAACAAATGAAGCTTGTGACGGGAACATTTTTAGCCAGCAGTATTACCAACCACTGTAACTGCGTTTACCCTTCAACTCAATAAGCTACTACTACAAGATAGCATTCTTCCAAAAAGCGAAATAAAAGTAAAATAATTTTTGAAAATAGCAACAAGGGCTGGAGAACAGCGTTTTCAGGCAGATGCCACTACCTACCTGTAGAATTCTAACTGTTAAGCACCACATATTTTCTTTAAACATGAATGAATCGCTTAACTCTCTTCTGTAACAAGTATATGAAGAAACTGTTGAAAAGAACAACTGAAAGGTCAAGCCTGACAAACAACCGAAGAGTCAAATTATGATCTCTATCACAACTGAGACCTTTTGGTCTTAAGAAAGTAAATTTCAAAAATTTTGTGCCATTTCATGCCTAATTCCACATGGAACTACCTTGGCTAAGCATCTACAACTAAGTATTTTGCTGTATTGAGTTCAGTAATCATGTTTAGACAATTTCACTAAAAAAAACCCTAACCTTAAATACTTATTTTCTCTTAGCAAGTCTCTTCAGGTCAAATCTGTACTTTTGGAAAATGCCATATAATTCTAGCTAGGGGAAGAGAATCCAGTGATAATCAGCAGTATTAAAGAAAACAAAACCAACAACAACAACAAAAACTCCACTAAGCAAATTTCTGGGATAATTGAACATCCCTTGACACAGATATGTAATTTGAGCAGCTCCACTGTTTACATTAACCTAGCTTAATGCATTTTATTGCATGACTGTTAGAAGGAAGACACACTTTAGTGACATCCAACATTCCCTTTTCATTCATAGTATGAATGGAAGCCAGTATTAACATCATGAAACAAAGATGCATCTCTTAAAAGCACCTGACAGTAAAGCTGGTCAAATAAATGCATACCACTTTCTTCCTCCTCTGCTGCTCCACTGAAGTAATGTAGCTGTAACTATGCTAATAGATCCTGTGCCAGTATAAAACAGCTCTACCAATGCAAATTACCTCTGCATGAATGCAGATTATATGTCAAATGTATACAGTATCAAGTTTTATAAATATGGAGTATATTGTAATGGTTATACTGGAAGTAAGTCATTTGGGGAGAAAAACTGTGGTGTCTATGGGGAAGTCTTTTAGATGCATCCTGTACCCAAAATAAAAAGGAAGTGTGTTTAGCATGCCTTATCTAAAACAAAAGCATTTAACCAAAAAAAAAAAAATCTATTTGCTTACCCAACGCATTCTACACCATTCCAGTTTATTCAATTTGTGCACTCTGACCTCTAATACAATTCCAAGTGCATATGAAAGAAAACAGGTACACAAAGATGACAGTAATAAAACAGCATACCATTCATCAATGTAAGAAATAAACCTTTATTATATTTATTGACATACAGCTACTGTAATTGACAAAGTTGTAGGAAAAGTTCCTATCAAAAAGGAACCATCAGAAATACAACTAAATGGTGTACCTTCATATAAACCACCTCAGGTACAGGTACATTTTATTAGGTCATATACTTGAAATATACCACATAAGCCACTTAGAACAAACTAAAACACCTATTTCAGTTTGCTGCAGTGCTGACGTAAAGAATACGTATCCATAGTCTGACAAGAAACAAAAATATAGCAAAAAGGCACTACACTAAAGAGAAAAAGTTTATCACAAATGTAAGCCATAAAAAGCAAACATACAGAGATTACTACACTTTGTTCTGTATGAAAGCAGGTTATTTCAAGCACAAAAGAAAACGGAGAGACTCATGGTAAGAGTGATTGGCTACAAGGCCTGTCACGTTAAGTCAAACCACACATCTCCTCTCCAAAGATGATTAATGCCACATACCTATGGGTATATTATGAAAAACAGGACAGCAAGTGTCCTTCCCAAGTAATGTCCTGCTAGCTACCACAAATCAGTAATTTTAATCTTTCAAAGCAGGAGTTAGCATCCAGACCATCCTATTTAAAAGCCACAGAGGAAACCATCTTCCATCAACATCCCAAACTGCTCACCTTAGATTGGATACAATATGGCAGTGAGGTCCCTTTGCTATCAGCGGAGACCATCAGCTTCATCCATCATTTAGCATTTTGATCAAAGTCTCAATCTAGACTTCTGTGATATATTTATAAAGGTTAAAACTGATTCTTTGAGCTAGTTTAGGAAGAAGTCTTGAATATTTTCCTGACAAAAACAGTTTCCATACTTCTGTCCACAGCAGTTAGGAATTGCTTATTTCTTAGTTTGTATCAAAACACTGTAAGCAACCTTGCCCTTAAACATCAGCATTTGATTTTAAAATCTTCCACAGGTACAGCTGAAGATCTTTTCAGAGTTAAGTGCCATTATTTATTCCTACAAATGGGAATTCATTTTAACTGAATTAAAACAAAGGCAACACGCAAACTCTGGTTAACAGTTATAGGCCTTTTAGTTCCAAATTTATTACTTAAAATACACCACACCAAATATCTTGAGCAGTAAAACACAGTATGTCTCAGAGAAAAAAAAATATCACACTTCCCAGTTCTTTAAAGGCTATGACATTTTGATCAATAAACTGTAGGGGCAATTTACTGTTTTATACTACTGAACCGTATACTCACTTCTCAGAATGAGTGAGATCTGTTGCTGCAATTGTTAAGGTTTATGTAACTCTCAACTTCAAATAAAATAAAAAGAAAAAACAAATATTAAATATGCCACTACACTGTTGTTTACTAGGGCTAGACAGCCTGTTCTGGTGGATAATTATTACCATTCCTAACAGCTATATGACTCTTTGAAACAAGATGTCTATGTTAAATAAGTAAATGATTCTCTTCACAGGCACGGAAGAAAAATTGGGGCTTGGTTATAAAAGGAGCACACAGTTAATATTATTATTACGATTTCTACTGTTAAATTGTTTATAAAAATTAGACTCAGACAAACAGTAGAGAGGATGGCCAAGAGCTTGGAAAGTGTAAGTTTTGTTTAAGTATGCAAACTTCAAAAATTTCAGAAGAGTGAAACAGGCAACCGTTTCTGCTCAGAAGTCCACATTACTGAAAATCTAGCCGTTATGTTGAGTGAGCAAATCTTGATAGCAAAGCCCAAAGTTAAATCCTATTTTGGAAAATCTTTGCCCGGCATTGCCTTAATATTGTTTTTCAATTACCCAAATGAGCTTATTCAAAACTGAGCATTCGGTAGCCTCTGAAAACACTAATCCACCCTTAAGTCATGCTTAGACTGAAGAAGTGTATCAGCTCAATCCATAGGCAGTTTAGTGACATTTAAATAGCAGCACACTCAAGCAATCAACCAATTGCCCCCCGTGTGCTTCTGCAATCCAGGAAAAGTAGTGCTGTGTTACACCTGCCTGCCTTATGCAGTTTTCCAGCCAACGCTGGCACCAGTGTAGACTTCACCACCACTCTCCCATATATTGCTGATGTACCCTTACACAGCTATATAGCCCCTCTAACAGCCAAGTGCTTTGTACTACTTGAAACCAAGGAGCCAAGGTACTGGAAGAAGTCATTCCTGCTCAGATGACCCAGAGACAAGCTGCCACCACGGCTCCCTGGCTGCTCAATCCTATGCTCTGCCTCGTGTCCCCCGAGCCTGAAGTGGAGCTAACCCAGCAGAAAGCTTCTTTTGCTGCCTACTTAGCTCCATGACCGAACCCACCAGAGGACTAAGTGAAGACGAGATCCAGTGCAAAAGGCACAGCAGCAATGCAGCGGTGAGGGCAGGACCACCCCTTCAGACAACAGCCTGCCCTTACCCCGGGGTAGGAGGGACACTAGACTGCGCTGCCTGTTGCAAACCACGCCTGGGGAAGACAACATGAAACTACATTTAACTACTCAACCACATATTTCCTTCTGAAGCAATTACTCAAATTCAGTGCAATTCATTGTAGAGACCAGTAACACTCCAGAAGAGATATAGTTCAGAAGTCTACAGTTTAAAACAGTCAAAAGAATTTTTAATTTTTTATTACTATGTTAGGTGTCTGTGTCACCGTTTTAATTCCAGTTCTTGGAATCAAAATAAGCACTTAGTTAATCTTCCCCTGAAGACTTTCACATAGTTCAAGGAAAAGCCAATTTCTCTTGTCATGTTGCAAGGTTCTTTTAATAGGAGCCACTGCAAAACAGAGATAGGAAGGCAGGAATCACAGTGCATCACAGCAGGAAACATCAAGGTGGTGACAAACAATCACAGAAATAAAGGGAAGAGCTTTCCTGAACTAGTAACATGTCAATTTTAGAAAAGGAAGCTATTGTAACTGGAACGCTAAAGAAGGTGTATTTAGTCATCTCATCCTTTTTAGTTAAGAGAAACTACTTTTCTTCCATCGTCAGGCAGTAGTGATTATTCTAATGCAACACAATAAGGCAAGGATATAAACTACAGATTACCTACCTGTAGATAACATACTAAAAACTAAGTGCCAGTTGACATCACTTGTCTGCTGAGAAACAGGCAGTCACCAATTACTAACAGAATAAGAATTTGTTTGTTTAATGATTACGCTAATTTACTGAACTCTTATTAGACAGATATACAGGCAGTATTGATGAGTTCCATAAGGCATTATAAAGTATGGCTGAATTGTTTCAAAACAAATTAAACCAGAACATATTGTACACTATTTAAAGGAACAACAAAAGCACAAGTTTTCAGAACTGTACGGACCTAAAAACCTACTGCTGCAGCAGAAAGCTTCACATCGATGTGCATGGGAACTTACACCCCGGGATTCTGACCCTCCTTAACACAGGTGAGAGAACGTGTCCATCTTGCATACAAGTGTCAGCGCTTTATAAACCCTTGCAGAGGCACATGCTGAACTGGGCATGTGTTAACATATGTCTGCTCTAACGGGTAGAGACTGTGGGAGAAACTGTCCGAGATGACACACCAGCTCTACAGAGCTCACCAGGGCAGAGGTTGAAGGACTCAGATTAGGGACGCTGAAGAATGTGGTACACTGCATTTTCCACACAACCACCTATTGTACCTTTTTTCTGTTGTTGTTACTAATAAATTCTAACCTATCCACAGGAACAGGGCAGTAAAAGACTGTTCATCTGCAGATTTAGTACAGTGCAACATGGCCCTGAAAACAAAAGCAGCTATTAAACTTTCAACTCATAATTTCTCTTTGCTTGTGTTGGGGTTGCATCTAGTTTCTCTTTTTATCTCTTAAGAATTTTAAGTTCCTAAATTAAGAAGGAAATAGAAATTGGTTTTTCACTCAAGAAAAGAATCACTACAAGCAATATCTGTGAATTTGTAATCATTTATTCATACACAATTTAAATGAGAAACAGTATTACTTTCTCTGTCAAATTTCAGGTCTTGCCAAAGGAGTTTTATTTCAATAATATCATAGAAATGAACAGCAATTGATATAAAATAAATACCTATAAAATACTCTCTACACAATATGGCCATATAAGCCATGCTTCTGCTTTTTAAGGAGAAAATACAAAGTCAGACACAAGAGACTGCAGCAGGGTGCGCTTTTAGTCAGAATAAGAAGGTCTGACATTTATGTGTAATGCAGGACAGTTCAAAGTAGCAAGGTCCTGCAGAAACCATTTAGAAAAAGAACAGTTTCGGCCTCAACCTGAGCAGCCTACACTGAATGTTAAAATTAACCTGGGAGAGTGAATGATTTAACTAAAGAAATACGTCTAGTGGATTTGACTCCAAAGTAAAGTCATGAAACCAACTCCCTCAGTCTCCCCAGATTTTCCCACTTAAAGTGGGCAAACCTTCCCAAAACTCGCTCACTAGCTGAACTGTCAACTGTGCAAGGTAACTGAACCTAAAAAATATGTCTCTCTATTTGAGCTTTTTAAGATTAAAATTTAAATGCCATCATGACTGGGGGGGGGTCGAACATTTCATTCACTAGCCACTACCTCAAAATTAATTCATTAATAAATATGTAAAATACTCACGAGGATTTACCTCTTCCACCTCTAAACCAACATTCCCTGCCACTAAAAAATACATTTAGCTGCAATGACATACTAATCAATATTCTGCTTGGAAACACATAATGATACTTCGACATCCTTCTTTATTTTTGATTCAGCATTTTCTTTCCTCTCTCAATGGTGGAATCTCTCAGCTGGGAGAGAGGAACGTCAGGAGTGCATCCATCAGTTCTGCAGCGGCTGGATGCTGTCGAGGCTTTCTTTGCTTTATTTATCTCTTTCATTAAAGCCCACCTTCTAAATCTTTCCACAGCGGCTCCAATACGAAACATTATAATTTTGCCACACTTTAACAAATGCCACAGAAACAGAAGAGGACTCCAGAAGACAGCGCCAAACTCCTTCACATATTATTCACAATTCTGAAGCTTAGATTTACAAAGCCATATTGACTGGATTAAAAAATTGAACAGTATCTATTCAGAAACCTTTCCATTTTACTTAAGTCATAACAATAGGCACAGGAAAAACACAAAGTTTTAGAAGCACCTCAGTTATATCTTGGATATTTCACAGTATTGCAGATAAAATGGCAAGGATTATTTAAAGCTTTGCCAGTCTCTAAGTAAATGTACTCAGAGTGGAAGTGGTGCCGAAAATCCTGAACTGTTATTTTAACAAAACCATAATGCTTCCCTTAATAGTTCTCCTGAATGCTCCTGCTAGCTGTCTACTGGAAGAAACCTTTTTACTTCAAGGGTTCCCGAACGTCTCGCTCTATACCTTTCTGTCCTACTACGTTCTTTTGATTTCACCTTGTACTCCTTGTCCTTTTATAATCAGTCTGATTGCAAACCGATTGATCCCAAGCTTAACCTCTGCCACTCCCCTGGAAATGATGCAGCGTGGTGTGATGTTCCTACACTGCAGAACTCATTTGGGTCATTAGCTCAAGAAAAAAAACTACACAATTCTGTTCCAATGTGCCTTTTTATAAACTCAGCTTTCTGATTTATCCTTCTGTTTACTTCTCATGCAAGGAAGCAGAGACAAGAATGAACCTGAAGCAAGTCCTTCACTCATTGCAGATTTAAAGTCTCCAGTAACGATTATACTTTATAGACTTATTTACAGCTTGCTTACACACAGGAATTTTGACAGCTATTCTGTAAATACACTCTCCCACCCACTAAGCTCCATTGTAAACTCCCAGGAACATGCACAGGGTCAGACTCGAGCTCCTTCTGTCATCCTTATTCTCCTTATCTCAGAAAACCAGAATCTGAGCCCACATCCTTGTGCACTACAAGGCAGATCCTAGCAGCTACCACCTGGATGATCTTTCTGGGTGTCTGCAGATACAGTTTTGTGAGGACTGTAGTCCTCAAAAGTAAAAGAGGAGACGGTGGGAAGAACGTCCTCTTGAACAGTAAGACCCTGACCTCACTACTCCATTTCCTGTAAGTTGCCGGCCCATTGTTCAGCAGCTGTTTCAGTCAGGCTGCTACAGATTGACCTCCAAACTAAGCAGGACATAGCCAAATCCCTGACAACCTGCATCCTGCACCTCCACCCAGGGGAGTATTGAGGCCTCTATTTACATGCAAACACGAAAATAGAAATTGCTGCACATTAAGTGACAGCAAACTTTTGACACTGAGAAGTTCTCTGATGCATTCTGCTTACCATTTAAAGGCTGACTGAGCAGAGCTGAGCATACTCCAATCCCACTAATGTTCACATGAGCAGGGAATCATCATCAGCTTCTGAAAACCCAGCCGAAACATGGCAGGCTCCTTATTCTATGATATTACAAGAAAACTTTCTACTTTGAACAACATGCCTAAGGTCATGTAACAAACAGGTTGTCAACAAAACAAAGCAGCCTGCCCAAACACAAAGCTGCTAGTCCACTCAAAGGGGCAAACAATTTTGCACCAGGTAGGGAACACGCCCTCCCCACTGACTTCAGAAAACATTCACAAAACATTTTTTTTCCCCGCATTCTTTACACAAACTTCAGCAGAATAAAACAGTATTAAAAATACTTATTGTACATCCACATGTGCCCAAAAAGCAAGCATGCCTACAGAAGCTTTATACTTCTGGAATCAATTTTCAGAGCCTTTGCTTGGATAAAGGAAACAAGAATATGAATTCACAGATTCAATTTCTGCTTTTGTCAATGTGCTAGCCTTCAGTAGCTTGTGCTTTGCATTAGTAATTAATTTTAGTCAAATTATGTTCATTTTGCTTATTTAAAACTTCAAAGCTTTAGGAAAAGCATACTTTCCTGACCTAAAAAGTAAGGGCTTTGAAGTATCTGATGAAAATAAACTCACTACCATACACAACTGCATAATCAGTTGCAGAAAATACTGTAATACATTCCTTGCCTTTGCAAATGAAAGAAGATTGTTGGTGATATGCACCACATATTGAAAAAGTGAAATGAGCTATCTTCTCCACATAAATCAGAAATATTCTTTTATTTTAAATATCTTGAGGGGAAATTTAATTTTTTGTTCTCATAAAGTGTTTAACTTCCTGATTTTTTTACAAGATTAAAATTATATTTTTATGCAACTATGAAGAAATGCTTTAAATATTAAATATAACCAGGAAAAAATAATTCTAAACCTATTTTACCACCAACCATGAGATATAAAGAGTATGCTTTTCAGAGTATCCCCACTATCAATTTTTTGTACAATTCATCCTAATTAAGCTTCCTGAATCATTAGGAAACTCAAAGTATGGTCAATGGGTTGATCAGAAATGTTTCTGAATTTCTGTCTCAAGTAATGATACCTGTCATAGAAGC
>VYZW01023260.1:18206-31477 GCA_013401315.1 Balaeniceps rex
ACTGCTATAGGAATGGGCTAAAAAAAAAAAAAAAATCCTAGACAACTGCCTATGATGGATGGTTTTTCAGAATATCTGTGTTACTAGACCTTCAAAGGAATAAGATGTATTACCAAGGTCAGGGACTTAAAAACACATATTTTGTTTTATAATCATAAAATCTCATTTTATTTCATTCAACAGATGCTACCAATGTGGTGTGGGATGAGACATCTCTACACCAGTGGAAGAAAATACTGAAAAATGACCAGACATTACAATCCATAATCCGTAACAGGCTGCAAGACCACAGAGAACTTGAAACTCCTCACTTCCCCATCTGACAGACTGACACCTCTGTCTGCCATGTTTTTGCCACCTTGGATAGACTATCAGGCAGCTAGAAGATTCTGAAAATGGACTGACCAACATAACCTCTCCGTTAGCACTGCACGGAGAAGTAATAGCTGAGAGGACATTGAAAAAATCCCAAATAGACAGGTTATGCACCAGGGTTTTTCTACCCTTGGTTGATGCCTGACATAAAAAACATCTATGCAGCTCCTAAAACCCAAACATATAATAGTCATAACATAGATCACAGGTAAATTAAATGTAGCCTTAAAAAAATCTCCAGTCAGAGTATGCATAGTTCTGAATGGCACTGACAAACTTATTAAAACATATGGCCTGACTATATGGAGGGAGAAGGAGGAAAAGGGTTTTAATCCAATGGAACAGAACTTCCAAGCCCAAAGGATGATGGCATTACTTCACTGATTAAGGAAATTGGGAATATTCCCAGCCTTGCTCCCAGTACCTTATTACAGCCCATGCTGTATCCATCAAAATAAACAACATCCACTGCTCTTCCCTCAACTACAAAGCCAGTCATCTCACCAGAGAAGCCTATCATGTTGGCCAAGCATTTCCCCTTCATAAATCCAGGCTGCCCTGATCTCCACATCGCCAACCAATTCTTCCTTGGTTGTACACGAGCTCCAGTAGTGTCTCCCGTTGTCAGCTCCTCAGTCATCTGCATTAGGAAGTTGTTAACAATGCTCTCCAGAAACCTCCTGGATTACTTGATTACTTGTGCCCTGCTGCACTGTCACTCCAGCGATACTTGAGTGAATGAAGTCCCCCATGAGGAGCAGGGCCTGCTAACACAAGGCTTCCTCCAGCCGTCTGAAGCTTCATCTGATTCTTGCCGATCAAGCTGTGCGTAGCAGACACATACAGTAACATTGTCAATAATGTTGGTCTGCCTGCTAACCCTGACCCATAGGCTCTCAGCTGGGTCATCAACCCTCCCTATATGGAGCTCCATGCATTCCAGCTGTTCTCTCACATAACATTTCACACCATGTTTAAAGCAAGCTCTAAATATCGGTTCCTCTATTCCCAAAATTTATGGCATTACATTTTAGTCTCAGCCATTTAACTGAAAAACAGTTAAAACAGTGTTCCAACAAATAAGTGTAAATACTTGTTATTTTTCAATTCTTTCACAGTCAACATTTAGCCACTAATTATACAAGAACATCACCATCAGCATAATGTCACAAAAAAAAAAAAAAAACACAAAAAGCTCACTAATCTTGGGTTCTTATTTCCTTATTTCCATTACCATATCAAGAGGGCCTCAGCTTACAGTTTAGAATCTGTTCTAACTATCATTCATGCAACAGCGACTTCAACAGCATCTATTCAACAGCACAGCATACCTCCACTATTAAGAAATTTTTCACAATAGTCAATCTTAACCTCTCTTAGTTTCATGCCTACTCCTGCTGTGTTATCTAGTTAAAATAAAATCAATAGCCAGCTATTAATTATGGATCAATGTTTAATTATCAGTTCCAAAGTTACTGTCATAATCAGTTGCACAGATAACATGATTTCTATGTCCTGTGTTTTATTAAAATGCTATGGAGCGGGGAAGAGATGAGTATATAGCTAACTGATTCACAGATGGCTAGAAATTGGCTTTCTCAGCAGAGAGTATTAAAGAAGGAAATTTTCTGGAGAAAATCCTTAGGGTATATGCTCAAAACTGCAGATTATAGTCTCAAACATGCACAGAAAGATTGAACCGGCCAAAGCAATAATGAGCTGAACTACTTGCTACAGGTATGGTCAAACAGCAACAAAAAACTATATTAGTTGGGGTTAAGTAATCCTGGAACTGTACCTCTGAGTGAGTCCCCAAAACAGGGAGGGGGAGAATCATATCTCTAAGCACTAAATGAATACATTTCCAACTTTTGCTGAAAATGAACCTTCCAAACAAGAGGGAGGGAAATATAGTGGCAAAATGATCTACTTCTAAGAAACCAAACCCCAAGTGTTTCTAAACCCTCATCTCACTTTTCTGTATTCCCAAAAGAATCTCAACATCTTCACACATTCTTCATAGCATCCTTGTTGGCAGTCATCAGCCAGAAAGACCAAATGAAAATTTAAAAAAAAAAAAAAAGGAAGAAAAAAAAATTGCCACATGCACTGACAGTATTCCGAGAAAAAAGAGGAGGAAACAATCAATCACTCAGATACCTGTAAAGAAAACACAGAGTTTGTCTACTGACACTTTATCTAGTGCCTCAGGAGGCAGATGAATGAAAAAACACTTGCTTTTATAGCAAAAACTTTAATGAATCCTAAATATACCCAAGCAAGGTAAGGAGTCTCTTTGGGTAAACTGATTGAGAGTTCAGAAGGAGGGCCAGGAGGAACAGTTTACTTATCCACAGCCAGGTTTAAGACCACAGGTGTCCCAGCTAATTCTCAACCTAATGTCATATTCATGAAGGCTGTCT
Organism: Balaeniceps rex; assembly: GCA_013401315.1. Taxonomy (NCBI): domain Eukaryota; kingdom Metazoa; phylum Chordata; class Aves; order Pelecaniformes; family Balaenicipitidae; genus Balaeniceps; species Balaeniceps rex. The sequence continues at coordinate 21,005 of VYZW01023260.1, forward strand.
CTTCTTATTTAATTAGCCCTATCCCCTGATTATATCTACATGAGGTACAAAGAAAGGTAAATAAATGCAGCAAAAGTGCAGCTTTTCCACTTCAAGACAAAGCTGTGAGTATCTGTGCCAGAGCCAGATTGCTCCCAAGGCAGAAGTTCCACCAGTATAAAACTAACTGAAAAAATAATTTAAAAAAAAAAAAATAGTCTAAGGCCATATTTATGTTTTCATTTACTTCTTTCATCTCAAAATAGGATGTGTTTAATGGAACTGCCAGGGAGGAGTGGGCCAAACACCTGCTCCACTTTGGCATTTCAGTTTTGTCCAGAGTTTGAAGAGGGCTTTCTAGTCATTTGGTTTAGGTACCTGTAGAAAAAACTGTTTGTGAAAGTCTGTAGGCTCATGTATTTCCTGTCTCTAAATGTAAAACCTTAAAAATTATAGGAAAAGTGTCAACCAGGAAAAGCCAAATAGGGAAACAGTCAAACCTTCAAGAAACTTTCAAGAACTTAACACAAAGCCAAGAAAAAAAAAGTAAGAATTTGGCATTGAAGTAGCTTCTGAAGTCATGAACTGAAATTTATTTTCAGTAATGTTTTCTGTTGCATGGAAGATCATTAAACTCACAGCTGATAGCTTCTTAACAAAGACAGAACTTTCTCTGTTCACCATTAATGAGGCTTTATAGGTATTCAAGTCCAGGAATTGAAGGCATCTGCAGTGAGCAACCTCATACAGTTCCCTATTTTTAACACATATAGCATTCAGCAGATTTTATAACAGGAATATTCTTTAATTCTATCTGCCCCCCCCCCTTTTTTTTTTTTTTAATATTTTCAACATGCATGAAGTTTGGAAATGTTACGACAGGATTGAAGACCTGGCTTTTTGAAGGCTAGGATAGGGTTGCATAATGCACCAGCCAATCCATTTGCTGTATTAGAAAACTGGAGAGTTACCTTAAGCATTTTTTTTATGATTCTGATTTAATTGTTCCTTATTTATATTCATCGCTGAAATCCACTGCATCTGAAGCTATTTTGAAAACACAGCATTCTCCCAAAGGGCCCAATCCAACTCCCATTCAAATAAACAGCCTTCAATGGAGCCTATTTGTTGCTAGCCAACAAGATTGAATTCTGCTGCAGAGTGGTCCCTGAAGCATTTGTCACAGCTCTTTACAAATATTGCTCCAGTAAGAGCAGGTCTAAATACGCCTGTCCACATGCACTGCAGACAACCAAAATCTATCTTTTATCTTCTTGAAATACTTGGTCAGATTTAAACTCCAAAAGCACAAAGAACTGAATCTATCACCAAGAATATGAAAAGTAAAAAGAACAAAAAATGTTTAATAGTTATAAAAAGGTAAAGAGCCAAAAGGAAAGCAGAAGGATGATAAAATATTTTCATGTGATAGGATCAAGTACCATGTATTCCACCCTTAAAATGAAGTTACACAGAAAAATGTTTTTGTGTAGATTATAACGACAGTATACAACCAAACTTCTCAAAAAGCTTGTTTCAACACAGCTGTGAACAACACCAACAGTTTTGAAATAATAAGAAATTCTGCAACAGATACAAAGCATACAAACATCACTCCACCAGTAACTCATGAAGGTTATGAGGAAAGATTTTAAATCTCACCAAGTATCTACTCCTACAGGGTTACCAAAACAACAACATTTAAGATTGATGATTACATCCTTACCATATGGAAGACCCTTATCTGGGGGTCAGAGAACAATGTAATAGGTTTTGAGGACAGGACTGGTTTTGCTAGTTTATGGTAAATAAATAAATAAAAGTAACAGTGTAACTTCTGGTCTGAGCTAAGCAGTGAATGATACAAATGAGAAAAAGTCTTTCAGTGGAAGGACTCTCTAACTCTCAGATGCTTTATCCTACTTTGTAGCACAGAAATCCAGACTCTGGATGATGAACTTACGTGTAGTTTAAAGGCTGAGACAGCAGAAGGTTACGAGATTATTTAGATGGGAATTCTATAAGTAACACTCCAAAAATGAAGACCTTTCTACAGGAAAGTGTTTTACTTTGAAATGAACTTGATTTGTTTTTATACAGTATTGATGTGGCTCTTGAAAACAGTCTACTTGGAAAGCACAGATCTTGGGAGATGCTCTCAATATCTGCCAGAGTTCAAAAACAGAATAATAAAATGTGATTTATAATACAAGTTCAATATCTGTATTTCATAAGTAACACACAAAAAAGATAAAATAAGTTTTCTAAAAAAGTTGGCCACCTTAATATCCCAAGAATACTCTTGAGAATCTGAGCTGATATCCAGTGATCTCAGTGGGGTAACTTACAGGATCATTCCACGCTTTGAGAGATGACAGAACAGAGTGTGAACTCATTATTTCCACCTCTACCTCAAATCCCCACTGCAGCACCAGATAAAGAGAGGGCTTGAAACCCAACTCAACCAAAGCACCTCCTACAGCTCACTCTGAGATGACTCTGTCCAGACAGCGCTCCATACTCCAGCTCTACAAAAGCCCTCCATATCAGAGCGCTACAGAGACAGTAGGGACGCACACAAAAACAGGGAGGTTACCTCCAAGTTCCTTATTGTAGGATCAGTCTCACGTTAGTTATGATGGCAGGAACACACCTTCAACCATATAACGCATACGTGCGAAACGCTGCTGGGACTGACAGGATTGTTCATCAACACAAGTAGATTTAAATATGTATGTACGTACACAGATAAATGTATGTGTATATATATGTTTATGTGTATGTATATATACACACACATATACACTCTCTCCCTCTGTGTGTGTATATATATGAAATGGACATTCACTAAATCGATTAATCAATTGCACCTAATTGTGAAATACTATACCCACCAAAACAAAAGTTGGGCACAAAAGATTTCCGAATTAAACCCAAGCTAGCTAACTTCCTTCAGGTTAAAAGATAAACCACACAAAAGCAGATGTGCAGCGCAAGTTGTGTTCAGCACCAACACGATGCTTTATCCGAAAGCCGCCCCACGCAGCCGTACACTGGCAGCCACGAGCACCCCCAGCAGCGGCACCTGCCAAGCACAACCAGCCAGAAACTGTTCGCTCCACAGGCTTTGGCTTCTGGGAAAATACTTATGCTCAGAAGCATGGACCAAAGTAGATTCCCATGCAGCTGCTGCTCTGATAAAAAGACAAATAAAGAGGCTGGTTGCCAAAGGCACCAGAGCTGTCTAAAATGTACATATCTCATCTTACCATCAGCATTTCTGCTGTCAAGGTGAATAAAGAACTCCCGCTACACCTCAGAAGAGCTCCTGAACACGAGCCCTTCAAGGAGGCCCATTTACTCTTTCCCTTCACACTTCTGAGATTCAAGACCACCGTGAAGTCAGAGCAAGGACCGGCCTTTCCAGGCGAGCGCAACTGGGCGTCCTCACTCCAGCCTGACCTGCCACTAGCACAAAGCCAAAGCCCACCTGATGCTGCCACCCGAAACATGTTTAGGTAAATGATATTCCTTCGTGCAAGGTGTCGCCTATTTCTGCTACTGAAATAATCAAAAGTACTTTTAGTTTTAGAGGCAGGCCAGGGCTTTCAGAGCTGGTGCTTCAGGTCACGCTTTGGTCGGCTCAGCCCCGACCCGGCGGGGCGCCTGACCGGGGCCGCAGCGCTGCCAGACCTTCGCCCCGACCCTGCAAAGCGCCAGGCGCGATGGAGCGAGGGCCGCTCGGTCTGTTTATTTCTACCGCTCAGAGCACAGCGCGGCTTCGGGCTTAACGCATCCTCCGGGCGACGGAACCTGAGCAGCAGCCCGGGCTCCGCCGAGGCAGAAAGCGAACCATCTCCCTCCGGCTGCGAGCACCCGGCGCGTACAGGGGCAGGCTGCGAGGGGGGCGCCCCGCCGGCCGCGGGGGAAAGGCGGCTTCAGGGGGCGGGAAGCGGCGGCTGAGGGGACGGGGAGTGGGGCGGCTTCTCAGGACAGGCTACCCAGAGCGCCAGGTGCGCGGCCCGCCGCCCTCCCCCGGCGCCTGGGCCACCAGCAGAGCCGGCGAGATGCGGCGGCCGGCGCCGGGCTCACTCACCGGGAAGCTGCCGCGCAGGCGGGCGGATCTCAGGGCCAGGTTCCGCAGCACAGCCCCCGCCTGCACAGCCAAGGGAGCCGCCATCTTAGCCGCGCCGCGTGCCCTCCCGGCGGCCGCTGTCTCCGCCCTGCCCCGCTCCCCGGGCGGAAGCTCAGCGCGGCCCCGCGGCGCCCACCCCTCCGGAGGGGAGGAGAGGGGACGGGCGTGGCGGCCGGGGCAGCCTCCGCTGCAGGGCGGCGGGCCTCGGGGCAGGCTGTGAGGGGCGGCGGGCTGCGTGGGGACGCGGGGAGGACATCTTGGGGCAGGGTGCGTGACCGGGGCCGGTGTCAAGGAAGGGCGCGTTTGGGGGTAACCGTGCCCAGCGCGGCTGGGGAGGGAGGGGCTTTGTGGGGAAGGCAGCGGCGGGGAACGATGGGGGGAACGATGTGCGGAGAGGCTGGGTAGTGTGAGGCGACAGCCTGGAACTGCAGGTCGTTGCCTGCTAGAGGTACTGCCCTGAGTGGTTTGCCCTCCGACTTTTTTTTTTTTTTAAATGACTAAAAGCACTTCCTTTTTTTTTTTTTTTTTTTAATAGGAAATAGTAAATTAACCCAAGCTAATAAGCCCTAATAAGCCCTGCTGGGATCCAGCTGACTCTTCATAGGCACTTTAACCTGAACTCCACAAAATGCCTCCATTAGTTCTTCAGCCACAGGTAAAAAACCTGTTAACACCAAAACCGAGACACTGAATTCAGACCCACCTGGGGGACAGTGCTTAAGACCAGAGCCCTGATAGCTCATGACTCATCACGTGGATTTAAAATCTAACATATGAGTTCCCAGGCTGAGCTGTGGTTTCATGAAAGTGAGTCCCAGAAGCCAGATTTGTGAAAATACCTCATTCCATCCATCAGGAATGACTTAGGAGCTGGTGTGGACACAGGTGTAGTGGTCTACAACCTGAAGCAATCTCAAGAGTCAAATGACCTGGTCTTTGCAGATACAGTCTCTAAGTGACCCCACTGTGCATTTCTGTATCTGTTTCCTGTTAATGCACACTCTGGGCAATCCACCTATGAGTAATGGAGAGCTGACTTTAAATAGTTCAAGCAAATTACCAATTAACAATGATGGTTTGAAAAAAAAAGTTGCGAAATTTGAGCAGCAGGTGAGATACCCTTGCAATTTTACACCAGTTCATATTAAATTCACCTATATTGAAGCATGCAAAATTTAGAATTATATGCAGGCATTAGTTATGCTGAACATTATGTATTCAGTGGTTTATGATGAAATAGTTGGATAAACAAAACAGTCAAATCCCCATCTTCTAGTCCAGGATGAGAATGGGAACAAAGGAGAATGCTCCTGTCAGTGCTTAGAACTTACGCTCCCAAATGTGTTTTTAAAAAAATCAGGACTGAGCAACTCCTTTATTGGAATTTAATCAGCAAATAAATTATACTTCTATTAGAAAAAAATCTGCAATTTCATAAAAACTGAGGTGCTAGAAAAATCTGAAATTGAACAGTTTTGTCTTTGTCATGACAATTTAAGTAATGTAATATGTTTCAATAAAGAATCTGAAGATGCAGCTTTTTGATAGCATTGAGCAATAATGTATGGTACCCAGTATTAACCTAGGTATTACTGTGTGCTTGTTCTTTCAGAATATTATATACTGACTTTGGTATTATGATGGAGGAAATATAATTTCATTTTTGGTTTCACGACACTGGTTCAGTAAGCACAGTGTTTCCTATTCATACAAACTATTATGGCTGTCTGCAGTAGGTTTATATATATAACAGGTATATAAGCTTTCAGATAATGTGTGTGATTGCATACAACGCTATCATTTAATGCTATGAGGAGCACTTTCACTGCATAATATAAATAGTGGAGAACCTTTACTATATTTTTTATTGTTTAGATTTAGTAAATGTAAAAATACTGTGCAAATGCACAGTCTGGGTTAGTCACCAAGACATGACTTTTTGGTATCTCTAGGGTAGAAGATACCTGATCTTTAAGGTATGAGAAGAAAAGGTATAGAGGTTCATTGTCTTCACATTCAGTTTCCTTCTATGTATGTGTAAACCAAAGAAAATTTAGATCGAACAGGTCTCTGAAGGAATTAGCAGAGCAAGCAACAGCCAGCTTTCTTGGAGTATGGGGTACAAGGATATGTGTGCAGGTGTGTGAGAGAAGAGGTACACAATATGAATTATTGTTAGGAAACTCATTTGGGATGCAGGAATTTGGGAACAGCTAAGGAGTAGTCCCAACACACTATCCTCACAAATAAGGAAGGGGGGTGAACTGCAAAACAAAAAGGGGAGAGGGAGAGGGTGATTTCAAAGGACATTCCTTCTAGGCTTCCAAACATTCCTCCCGGTATCTATCATGGGTATGCAGGATTTGAGGGTGCTGCCTTTCTCATATCTTCCCCAGGATGCATAAAAAGCTAGATTGTAGCTAAGCTTTTTAGCAGTGGTCTACTTAATACAAAACAACCAGTAATGTTTTTGCAATGAAGTTTAAAAAAACATCGCATAAGGCGTAACTCTTAAGAACTCATCCTTAAGCCTAAATAGTTAATAGTGTTCAAATGAAAATATTTAAAAACCAACGAAGCTACCTTATCACAGTTAACGCATAATTTTAAGTGTTTTTGCATTTCCTCTTCATTGCAGCAGTACTTGTTAACAATGAAATAGTATATTCATTTTCTCATCCACGCAGATTACCTCCCAAACCATTATTCGCTAAAGATGGATGTCACACCCAGCACATGGATGGTGTATCCAGCCATTCAGAAAGGTTGTTTATCATTACCTTTTCGTTTAACCATAAAACCGTTTGACAAATACAAACTCATTATAGCTAGCAGAGCTGAATGGAAGTTTTTTTCTTAATAATTTTTCCTGAGTAACATATCTGAACTCATGCTGGTACATGTCAGGAATAAAACCACTATTACAGCAATGAAGCAGGGAGCATTTATGTTTTCATGGATAGGGTACTCTTCTAACTTAGACTGAAATAGAATTGGGCCAAATACATCTTTTCTTATTCACATGATTAGTCTTACAACTTCAGTGGAGTACCTGTGAGTCAGGTGAGCCCTCCCACTTTTGCTTTTGCTCACTGATAATACAGTTGCTCTAGTCTGTTTTTGATGGGTTGTAGCCTCTTTTTCAGAAAACTGTAAACAGTGGGCTGAAAGGCATTTTATCATGTGCATATTACTTTGTAATTATTCTTGTGTCAACTATAGAACTTCAGCTTCATATCCACATAAATTTCCTAGGGAATAACTTAATCTGTATGTGAAAGATGTACCACGCACAGCATTCCCAAAAATAATGCATGAGGGTAGTAAAACTGCAACAAACTCACTAAAAGAATCTGGCTGTAGGTGACTAAAGAATGGGAAACAGGGTCATAAACTGAGTCTTATGGTGACATTATAGAGTATGAGTATGGGTCCTGATGCGCAAGTCCCTCTCCGTCTATGATGCTGTCCCAGTCCTTCACTGTTCCTCATTCCTTTTCTCTGGTCATGTCTGCTTGTCTCCAAATGTAAAACCAAAAAGAAAAATTTATGGTAAGTGGTAAATATAGCAACGAGTGGAGGAAGGGTAATGAAAGATCAAAATTAAATTAAAAATGTTCAAGTCTAGAAAACAAAAGAAGGATAAAGAATGAAAAATAGCATATTAGAATCGTAAATGACCTCCTAGGTCACTGAGTTCAGTCATTGCATACAGCTGCAAAATTTCCATTCATTAAAAAATAATAGGAGGGATCCTGGAATCAAGGAGGATAAGGTGTTTTTGGCTAGGTAGGATCAAATTTTCTGGTTGCACTGTCTTCAGCAAATATATGAGCTCTATCTATTGCTGCATCATCGATCTATGTGTGTAAATATCACTTTGCCTATTTATTTTCAAATCGTATGCGCCTTTGCTGTATGTAGTGGAACTTGTATGTGGCTAGGAGCAAAAGAATTAAGTGAAGCCTTAAAACAGTCTTTGCATCTTCTGTTTGATGCTGTGGGAAGCTAGGGTACTGCATTTTAACACTGTGTGATAAGTTTCACATGTAGTTAAAGCTGAAAACTGAAAAGAAGTGCCTAAAACAGGGAAAACTTTAAATAATAACATGTAGGAATAAAGAGGAAAAAGTACTGACACAACCCACTTTGAAAAGATTTATAGCAGAGAGGCAATACCAAGGGGAGTAATAGTAACAGTAATGCTCCACCTTTTTGATACCTAACCATTTTACTCTGCGTAAAAAGGAAATATTCAGGAATTAGGACATAAATTAATTGGCTGAAAACAGTAGAAGTGATGCATCAATTTACAAGAGATGTACTGCTACCTTTTGCTAGTGGCCTACTGTATAATAAGGCAGACAGGGGAGTTCAAGTTTCTCAGCAGAGGTAGACTGTAGGTCTGGAACACTCAGTTCCAGCAACGTTGAAAACCCTGATATTGTAGGTAGAAAGACAATTTTATTGAACTTCTGTCAGAGACAATATAGGGCTGTGAATACAAAAAGTGTAAAGATCTGAGCTGTGGATACAGTGGAAGAAAACAACCTCTCAGAGGCTGGACCTCTTTGATAAGATGTGACTATATCCCCATAAAGACTTTGAAGCCTTTAAAAAGTATAGACAATCTAAATTCAGGAAAGAAATGTCTAACAGTCTGAAAAAAAAAAGGAGGTAAAGAGTTACCTCGGGGAAAGGAATGGAGGTTAGAATAGCAGCAAAACAGTGATGTAATGAAAAGGCAGGCTCTGTCGTGTGTGTGCTGAGCAATTCAGTCTATTATGTGGGCAAACAATCTAAAAAGAAACAGTTTAAGATTTATGAAATATGAAGCAGAATCTTGGCTAGATCAATACTATTCTGTACATTGTATTTAAAAACATATTTAACAGCGAGCTATCTAGAGTGTAAGGAAAAGTTCACAGATTAAGAGATTGCCCAGACAGTCAAATGTGGAACATCCATACCCAAGAGCACACGCTTACTGATAGGAATCTGTGAACTCTGTGTGCCGTGCAGTAAAGCTCTTTAACTATTTCACAGCAGGGCTTCAATACCCATGTGGAAGAATAAAGGCAAGATGTCACTGCCTTAAGAGAAATTATTTGGATGCTGACAGAACAAGCTTTGTTATGTAGGATTGTTTGTGTCCTGCATAGTATCTGCAGAAAGGTGAGCATTTTCTGGGAATGAACCTGGATAGTACTTGAGACTGTAGACAGCTGTAGCTAAAAAAGCAGTGTTTGCCTTTACCAAAGGGAGGCTAGGGAAATTAGGAAAGCTGTGGGTGTTCACATCACATCTAAACCATGTTTTAATTCACAGGTTGCAAAATACCTTACAGCATGTCGTCCCAACTTGTTACAGAGCTTGAAATTGTCTATTGTAATTAATTTCCAAACCTGTAGGGTGAAAGGGCTGCTAATACGTGAGGGGTAATTTTTCCCTGATTAATTTTATGGATTGCAGAGGGAGAGAAATTGATTTTTCTGCCGAATTAGGTATTGATTTAAAAGTAGCTTTCTATGCTATCCAGTTTGGGGTCATGGGGTACTATTTCAGTGGATTTTGTAGATTGCTTGCTGTGTTTTCCTATTTCAATAAAGTCTTTTGGCGTGGATGCAGGTTTCACTTTCATTACAATTGGTTGGACACCAGCAAGTGGTTCAGTGATCACGGAAGTTCATGAAAACCATAACCTTTCTGAACAGCCTAACAAAGAAGTGCAGCACTGTGTAAAAAATCTTACAGCAAAACCTGAACGCACCACTAGAGAAAACTGAACTGCCTAAACATAAAGCAGGGTAACAACAGTTACTATGGTACTTGGTGCATACACTCGCTGTTTTGTTGTCTAGACTTCATATTTGGACATTTACAAGTATGTAACATGAAGGAAGATTTTTTGCTTTAGCTGGTGAGGAGAGTATTAACGCCTAATGGAACTGTGCTGTCTGTAGTCACAACTGTGGGCAGACTGCATCACTGGTGGTTTGAAAAGATCTCAATACCTTAATAAGATCTTGGAATAGCACTTGTTTATAAAACGTAACTCTTGGGCTTGTACCTCATACCATGCAGGGACCTGGTGTGTACTATACACTGTACTATACAGGGGGCATTATATGTGCTGGTATCAGACCCAGTACAGACTATGCTGGGTTACTGGGTGCCTTGCATCAATTTGCCATTCAACAGTTTATCATCTCACTGCCTCTCTGTACTGTTTATTCTCTTCCAGTTTACACCTCCTTCCATTTCTTCAGACAGTTTTCAGAGTAGTTCTTACTCTCTGTATTTTAGACATTAAGTAATTTCATTTTTACTTTTTCTTGCACTGACCTCATGTCATTCAT
>VYZW01023268.1:5714-16650 GCA_013401315.1 Balaeniceps rex
TTTTAACCCTCTAGACTGCAAATAATTATATTGTTGGAAGAAACCCTGTGAAAAGCTTATTTATTACTAAATAGCATGAAAATGTGAAACAGAACAGTTTTTACCTGAAAGCCTGTCTTGGAAGCCTAGATCAACCTGGGGAAAGATGATGATGATGCTCAGCCTGAAGCAGTGGATCCCCTTAAAACTCTTCCATGCCTCATATTCCGTTAGTCAAGTACTTTCAAAAGCCTGAATGGGAAGAAAACCAGCAAGCTTAAAAAACACTTTCAAAACAAGTTTGTTTAGAACAATTGTTTTAGACACAGTTTACAACAGCAAACAGATGTTTTCTACTCAGGATCAAATTTTAATTTCCTTATAAAGTGTAGAAGCTTTATCCATCATCAAACGGGTTAGATGTTGGGATGTGCATCTCCAATGGACCACGCTTTGGAACAGAAGGAATCTCTTCAGCATCACTTCCTTTTGTGCCCTGCCTATCATTCTTTGGTCTTCGCATAACCCTCCTCTGCTCACAACGATCAGATCTGAACACATTTGTTGTCAGACGCTACCAGAATGAGTCAAACTGCTGTTACAGCGCAAAAGACAGACTTATTCCTTCACTCCTGGCTGCTTCACTTTTAAGGTGGCCATAGCAGTAAGACAGTTTGGGCTTGGCTTACTATTTTATTTTTCCTTGTAACAGCGGTTGGCATTTTCAAAGGGAAGGGGGTTAAACATTGCTCTATTCTGCAGGCTTCAAGTTTTAAATAAAATCCACACCCCATACTATAATTAAAGTCCTCAACTGTGTCTCCCAGCTACACTGTAAACATAGTGGCTGGTCCGCAGGTGGATGTCTTTCCCTTCCAGATTTCTGTCACAAAACAAGTTTTTCAGCAAAACTCACTATGTGAGACTTAAAAACTGTTCTAAGTCTGCCTCTTGCAAAAAACTTTGAAAGTCTTTTGGATACACTGTTTTCTGGTAAATGCATCTGTGAACATTGTGACTGCCTTTCCAACCTGTGATGATAGCGGAACTTCCCAGTTACACAGATCAGCAAGCTCCCATGACACTCTCAGAAGTTTGCAAGTCAAACCACCAGTATTCTGTCAACATGACCACATTATAACCAATTCTACTGAATCACATATATGGACCCATTAAGAGTTATAAGCCAACAGAAACCTAATAAAATCTGAAGTCAATGGTATAATTTTCTTCAGCTCTGCCAAAAATGCAAATTTAGAATTTATTTCAAAAGTTTAAGTTATCTAAATCGATGGTCCTGTTATGGTAATAACAGTCAGGATCACAGCTCTTAAATCTAAGGTCAGGCAAATCATTGGCTTAATACCACCAACTTGTGAACAGAGGATCACTGTTGTTCTAGAAGCAGAGCTTCCAAACTGCTGCTGAGGGCTCATCCTCCATCTCACCTAATAAATTCTCTGTTGTCTTTTCTCAAAAATGAAAAAGGAGTCAGGTATTTGCAAATGTGTGGACACACTGGTACAGGCAAGTTAAGACATCAGCTGACACCAGAAGGTCACTGACAAAGCTAAATCAGTACAAATTTAAGTCACATTATAAATTGCCATTGAATCCATAACCACAGTTTATTTTACAAGGCTTTCATTCACACTGTACAGTTACTTGTAGATCAGGCCTTACTTTCTTCCTATATCAGCATTTTCCTAGTTGTCTGCTTTGTCTCTCTTACTCAAAGTAGTCCAGCAACTATAAACTCAATTATATGACTGTGGTTTATGAGATTACTGCAGCTTAATTTAGAAGCCACCAGTTAAACCACAGTCACTGACCATTTCTCTGTGCTTGGTTCAGATGCAAAAACATTATCTTCGGCCTCAGTTGATGTGCAGAAGCTAGTTGTAGCTAAACTTAGCGTGGCCTGCGGCTAAGCCCTATGAATCCAGTGATAAAAGTACTGTCACACCAAACTACCTACCATGCCACTTTTTTATGCTGTCCAATTACTGTGCATCCATTATTCAGTCTTGGAACCTAATAGAAAACCCAAGCATCGTATAATGCACATACTAGAAACAAGTAGTTTCTAAAATTCCTGGCCTAACCACCCACAATTAACTTTCAAAAGTTCCTGAACATGTCTGTATGTGAGCATACTTGTTGAACTCACATTTTACTGTTTAATATAATTTCATGGACCACTTATGATCACCTCAGACAGAAGGTTGGGATGAGCTGGAATTAAAAAAAGAAAAAAGGGTAAAAAAAGGGTTTGTAAAGTTTAACAGTCCTTTCCCTTTAAGAATGCATGCAACAGTCAGCATTTTAGCTTAATAATCAGAACACTGCAGAAGTCACTGGTGTGCTTTGATGCAAAAAAAAAAAAAAAAAAAATCGCTTTGTTGTTCATCTCAAAACAAAAATGTCAAAGCAGTTTTACAGAAAAATCCTTGAAAACAAGTATGCATTCAACTGTGCCGCTATTTTAAATTATAACCAAGTGTCTATATTTGATAATTTCAAAGCAGCTATTTTAAGTGCCTTGACCATTTAAGCAGAACAAAATTACATAAAAAACAGAATTCTCAATTTCTTTTCAAGTCAGCCCATTCTCTACCATGTCCCAAATGCTCATGCCAGTTCTAACAACCACAGCCCTACATTTTAGCATTACAGGAGTTAAGGAGTTAACCTCTCTTGAAATGAGGTTTAAAGTTAAGAAAATGTCAACCCAATGATCAGAGCAAAAATCAGCATGCCCCACTACAATAAATAGTGAATGGTTCAGAGAAATGTTTTGTTGCAAGGCTTTCTTAAAATTCTGAAAAATTGAGTATTTTAGTATCTTTTCAGCCTCCAGCTGCTAGTTGTTCAATGGCTCAAAAAAATCCTCCATGAGAAGGAACACAAAAGTTACCCATACATATAAGCAAAGTTCAAATCTTCCATTTATGATGCCCAGCCTGTTGCCAAAGCACTCCAAGGACCTACTTGAAAAAATGCCATGTAGTCAACTTCCTGATTAAATTCTCCTGTAGATGAGAATCAAATGATACTTTGTCATTGTATCGCATGACAGTGTCTCTCCACAGCCTGTTTGGGACTACTTTCTTCAGGATTCCCTTCCCTTGCATTCAGTCTTTCTCAACCCCCTGTAACAAGGCTAACGAGACAGTAAAAACAAATCTTACTGTTCATCCCTTAAAAAAAAAAAAAGTTAGATGACACGTGACTAACTTAATCATGCAGCAAAGCTGATCACGAGTACATAAACACCCCTGAGCAAATCAAGGTCAGAGCCAAAGTAGGTCAACTACATCTGCCAAGCACCCATCCGGAAGTCAAGACCTCTCTACACAAGCACCACCAGTTTCAGTTACCCCTAGGCAAGAGTCAACTATCTCCAACATACATACATATTTGTTCTAAAAGAAACGCAATTCATAACATGAATCAGAAGTGTCTCATCTCTTAAAAGCACTATTTCGCAATGACAGAGGAAAACTGTGGTGTGGTTTCCTTAAGAAGTAATTGAAAAGATACTCATTGTCCCTAGGTGTAATGACTGAACCAAAACCAGCTACCGAACGGAAACCATCTACTTCCCTTCACAGCATACTTCATCTCAGAAGTTAACTGTCACAGTACGAACTAGTAAGAAACGGAAGAATAGGATTATTTATCTACACTATCTATATTTCTTCAAGAGGTGTTGTAGATGTATGTATACTCCAGATGTGCACACATTCAGCAATGGTGGGAGATTCCCACTCAGCAGTACAAGGACTGCAAGCGTCCCCACGATCATTCCAAGTGCATACTGGCACACGCAGGCATGGCTGCTGCAAATAACAAGCAGTTCCTACATCAGAATCTTTATTATGAAATACTCTGTATGAATCAAAAGAAGATCTTTGAAGTAAAGCAGTGGAACTTTCCTCTTCCTTCAGTACTTAAGGAGCAGCTGTCAGAATACTTCATATTTGCTTTAATGTTTGTTTTAATGGCACATTTGTGTTTGTTGAACTCCCTAATATTACTTGCAGGAATACTATACTCCCAGAAAATAAAAAGCCCTGTGGCTTCCTCTCACATGCAGATGCATCTCACCGCACCCTCTGGAGCAAAGAAGTGGTTTTACCCTGGTTTCGTTGTCGAGGTCATCCTTTTACCACTCACTGATCAGCACGTTCGCCAACTCTGGCAGCCTACAATCCACATCTGAGTTTTGGAACTCTTCCCAACCCAAGCTCTTAGTGACATCGGTACCTTGTGTTTTGACCCTGTCCTTAACCACACACACAGAGCAGCAGTGATCCAACAGCCTCCTGCACCTCTCATGTTAGCAGCTACTGCTACCCAGCCCCTCACAACAGGGCACAAGTATCTCCTGCTCTGTGGAAGGCAGAGGCACAGCCTTCAGCTGCTCAAGCGACTTAACTGTTGCTGTTCAAACAGCTGCTCCCCATCTTTCCCAAGGAAAAAGTAGCAGGCTGGAGGGAAGCATCCCATGAACTCAAACCAGCCACAAAGCTACAAAATGAATCATTTTGACTTAGGGAAAATGTCTCCAATAACCAGAAGAAAAACTCCACAGGCGCAAAGAACATCTTTCAGCTCTAGGAAGTTAATGTAAAGGCAGTTTCTCAACAGATCAATATGCTGTCCACATGCACTCCCCTACCGAAAACAGGTCTGTTCATCACTAGTGTCTCTGAGAAAAGACAGAATGAGTCATATCATGGCATCACCCCACAGGAGTTTTCCAGACTGTCACAGTGGTAATGGAGCCACAGGACAATATTCTGAATTTTGTCTTGTTTATACAGCACTTAGACTTCCAGTTCAAGAGGGGCATCAGATCCCATCTCTCCTTGCTTAAAAGGGGAAGTACTTAAAACTTTTACTTCCTGCTATTTTAACAAAGGACTTCTCTGTTGCTCCATAACCAAGAGTAAGTGGCAACTAAAATAACTTTCTCTTGCACTGGGGAGCTCAGAACGACACCCAGGAACGCAGAAGTGTCTCACCCGTGCTCAGTAAATGGGAAGGATCACCTCCCTCAGCCTGCTGGCAACACTACTAACGCAATCCAGGAGGCCGTTGGCCTTTTTTGTTGCAAGCGCACCATTGCTGGCTCATGGACCCCCAAGCTGTTTGCCAGATGGTCAGCCCCTAGTCTGTACTGGGGCACGGGGTTTTCCTCTCCAGGAAATGAAGGACTTGGCATTTCCCTTTGTTGAACTTCATAAGGTTCTTGTCGACCCTTTTCTCTGGCTTATCGAGATCCCTCTGATTGGTAGCACACCCGTGTGGTGTATCAGTCACTCCCCCCTATTGTGTATTATCTGTAAGTATGAACCTTCAGACAGCATGGAAAGAAAGGAAAAGAGGCTGGTTCTCTAAAGAGAACTGGACAGATTTAACCACCCCAAAAAATCCTAGCTCATGTTCTTCTCTCAGTGAAGCAGATAAATGTTTGCTTCAAGGCTGGCGCAGTCCCACGGGAAGGTCTTACAGATGGAGATATGGACCATCTTCACAGCAGAAAATGAAAACTGGAACAAAACCAAAGTCAATCCATGCCAGTTCCAGGAATCAAACCTGTTTAGACTGAAAGGGGTCTGTCTGTGCTATGGATGAAGTATTTCCCTCCCTAGTAGGGGACTGGTACATACCTCTAGTGATATAGCTAAAAGTTTAGCATACAATTCTACAGAACGGCCACCGGGTCTGGAGATTGTATCATCATCAGAAGCAGCATCCTGACTAACCAGCTGACCCTCAGACACAGGAGATTTAATTTCCTCTCACGTCTCAAGACCATTTGCCTCTCTACTTATTCAGTGAATCCCAGCTAAAAGAGTGTTTCAACAAAGCTTGCTAGTTTGCAATCATTATTGAAAGCTTGATCTAGTATAAGCTTCTCATCAGCCAATATTAGATTCTTTGAGCTCTTATTCTTTGATGTATGCTTACGTTGGCCCATTCAGATATTTCATTTTGGGCAGCCATCAAAAGGAAACATCACAAAGGAAATAATCAAGCCTTTTTGAAAAGGTGGTGATGCACTCTCCTGGAAATCAGTACTAAGATGCTGCTGTTACTGAAAGAACTTGGCCTGCTTCAATAATCAGTCCTCCAATACATGTTCTCCTTAGGTTTCTGGAAACTGCTTCCACAGGGAAAACAAAATGGACATGCCTTTCTTGGAAGACCAGGTTTCAAGGGATTTCTGCAGCATACCTACCAAACATGGCTGTTACCTACACATGAAGCGAACTATAGCCTCTCTACAGGCTTCTGGAAGCAACAAGTACTGGTCCTCACATTACTAGATACTGAGTTAACCCTATCAGTGCTGAAGTAATTCCTAAGCTCAGCCACAGTGGTCAGAATGAGAGTAACCAGTTCAGCTGTCTCTACTTAGAGCAGGAACCAGTGAATTCTGCCTCAGAGCTGTGCAAACATTTTACTGGGTGCCTTATGACATTTTAGAGACACACCAAGATCCCCACAGGTATTCTAGGAACATATTTTCAGATTTCATCTCAAATGTCAAGAAGATGGATATTTTAAGGAGGCTTTCACAAAAAAAGTATAGCTGTCATACAAAATCTGTAAGATAACAGCCGATCTCTTACAAAGAGTAAGAAAAATTACACTAGGAATTACACCCAGGTATAATTATCAACACAAGATCCGCTCTCAATTAGCACACTCCTTCATGCCTTTGGATGCCTTATTTCAACGGGTCCTGCTGATCAAAAACATCCAGCTTGATTTCACTGGAAATGGATACAACCAAAATGGAATAAAAATCAGTTATTCTGAGAACGGCTGCTTGTACGAAAAGGACTGAGCTCAATATCACAAGTGTTTCAATTATTTACCAAAAAAAAAAAAAATCAAACAACCAAACCAACTTACTTAAAGACAACACTACATAGATTTTGTTCAGCACAGCACCCCGGAATTTCTGTAGTGTAAGTTATAGAACAAAATAATATTTTACATTTAAAAATAGGGTCCACCATTGTTAAATGCTGGTAAAGTAAGTTCACAAAATCTATGTTAAGCTGTAGTATTTAATATTCATTTACTCCAATCCTTCAGAAGACTTCGTGCATGTGTGGGAGGGAATAAAGTATCATATTTTCAACATGGCAGGGGGGAGGACTTTAAAATTAATAGACAACAGAAACCTTAAGTCCTTTGGGCCAGACACCTAATTCTACTCATTTAACATCAAAATTCATTATTCTGTTAGCAATGCCAGACCCATACACAGTTAAAGTAAAAAAAAAAAAATTCTACTCCTTCAATTACTGAAATATAAACTTAGTTGAAGTTCTCAAACTGAGTTTCCAAGCCAGGTCCAGCCTCCAATGTGTGAAGGATGTACTGTTTCACAACCTTGTTCATCAATCCCAAGTCATCCAAGGGATTTTGGGGGGGGCTGAAAGACAGAGGGAAATCCATCCTACCGTGTGGGTAAATCAATTATCCAGCATTAATATGCTTTAAGTAAAAACCTAATCAAAGTTGTTGTTGACTTCTTTAGTGGCTTATGTACTTCCAGTGTGCTTTGATCAGAAACCTTAAAAAAAACCAAACCCAACACACAACAAAAAACAACACAACCCCTCTCAATTGAGGTGGCAGTGGTTCCGTGAAGTCTCTCAAGTTGTACACACTGCTTCTGATCTGTCAACAAAATAAGATGTCTTATCTTGTGCTGCACTGCAGAGTCAACTTCAAAGCAAAAATTTTTAGAGAATTAGAAATTTCTCCTTAAGAGGACTGTACACAACCTGGACTGACATTTCCAGAGCAGGAGAAGCATACAAGATAACAAGTAGGTAAGCTATTTAACTCACTCCTCATGTTTACACAAACAGTGGGAATTTACAAATCAGTGCATCTTTAACTGACAACCGGGGATGCCTACCTTTTGCACTTGCAGTCCAAAAGATGCAGCTTTCTGTTCCAAGATTTCATCTGACTCGTAAGTATGAGCACTAGTTTATAGCAGACAGATGCTTTAGATACAAGTTTTAAGGATATCTTCACCCTTCAATTACCCAAACTGACAAGCGCACTTTCATGCAGTTAAATATACATCTTCTAATTTAGAGCTTATGAATAAATGTCCCAAAGCCTACCTGTTCATTGTAAGTATTATTATGACCATGATATGCTCTGGGCAAGTTTCATTTCCTTACTCTAGCTAAGTGAAGCTCCTCTGTGCTCAACAATTTGGCAAATATTCTTCCTGTAGTTCATAATCTCCAAAGTTGTCTTTCAATGGCAAGAAGGCAAAATCCTCTCACAAGAAGTTCTAAGAAATATGTCTTCTAAAAGGCACCTATATGAAATACCAGTCTATCAAAACACTTTCTCATTTACTTCAAAGGTAGAAGCTATATGTCAGACCCCACTCTAATGCTTACCCCATCTGACTGATGATTTGGCACACCATGGAACCCATTCCAGGATTTCTTCCTCAAGCTTACAACCACTGCTTGTGCTTTAGTGTAACTTGCAATAGGATGTCTTGATTTAAAGATTTCAAGTGAGAACAAGCTTTAACTCAATCCACTCTTCTCACTGGCAAAGCACTATTTTGGTGTTCCATTAGTTACTCCAGCTTCCAGTCACCAAATCCTTCTGTGCTTTTATCAGGTTTTCATTTTCTTCTCCGCTCCTCATGCTGGAGTATTGTAGGCATCAAAACTAGACAGTACATTCAAGCTCTGGCATGACTAATACCACCCAAGTAATATTTCCTCACTTGACTTTTAAAATTTATGCATTCAGGGATGTTAGCCATTTTTCAGTTTAATAGGTTGAACCACCACACACTTCCTTTAGTCTCTGAAGTGCATTAAGGTGACAGTCCTAGTTTCCTACATTTTCTTTTGGGTTGAATCACCTGGTCCAAACATTGTGAGACATACTGCATACAGTTGATTGTGTTTTCCAGTCACATTATTACTACAACAAATCCAAATGCATTTGGCATATGTGAGACCTTTCATTCAAAGATGTGTTGCCAAACAAACTACAACTGAAGAGTTTATAACTTTCAGGGAACAAAGCATAGAAACAACAGGGCAAAAATATCACAAAAAGGAGTGTAGANCTTCCTTTAGTCTCTGAAGTGCATTAAGGTGACAGTCCTAGTTTCCTACATTTTCTTTTGGGTTGAATCACCTGGTCCAAACATTGTGAGACATACTGCATACAGTTGATTGTGTTTTCCAGTCACATTATTACTACAACAAATCCAAATGCATTTGGCATATGTGAGACCTTTCATTCAAAGATGTGTTGCCAAACAAACTACAACTGAAGAGTTTATAACTTTCAGGGAACAAAGCATAGAAACAACAGGGCAAAAATATCACAAAAAGGAGTGTAGACACAGGTGGTTATGTTTATACCTTATACTTTCATTTCCAGTTTTTGCACACTCCCTCTGGTCCTGCTAAATTCCATCTCTGGCTGGAAGAAGCCGTCCCTGCTCTCAGCACCCTGCCAGCCTGACAAAGAAAAGTTGACAGGCTGTCAGTTCCCCTTCGATCCTAAAGTAAGCCTTGGGAAAAGGAAGATATTCTCAGCCTGCCTGGAACCAAGCTGGGGTATTCCCCACTCGGCTGCCTCTCTACCGTATCCTCTAGCACAGATATCCCTGACAGGTTCATTTTTCCCCACTGGTTTCTTAAAAGCTCTTTTTGACTTAACTTTACACAAAATCAGCTGTCAAACACATATGCATCACATCCATATGAACATCAATATTTCTTCCTTCAGACTATCTCAGTACTATCTTAGAGGCTCAACTTCATTTTTGTTCTCCCACTATACCACTGGGTTTTGGATAGGAAAGCATCACAGCTTTTTGTTAAGTATATGAGTAGGTAGTCTGCTAAAAAAAAAAGCTGCAGAAGAACATACAATGATGGCATAGCTACTGTATGTGTTAACAAAGTTTATATGTGGAAATGGAGAAATTTACAACTTAAAACTGGAAGTTTGTAAATCATTCTAAGAAAATAACACACACATACACACTCATGCAAACAGTCTCAGCTACTTGTCTCCGCACCTGGAGTCCCTTTGATATATGTGCAGCAACAATAAACGCTAACATAAATAAGCTCAGCAGTTTGGTTTCCTGAAGTCACACTATTTGCCAGTTAAATCCAAATCAAACTAGTGAAAATTGAGACACAATTTAGCACTTGCATGGTTTCCGTAAAACATGCAGACACAAACATCAAAAAAATATTCACATGCCATTTTCAGTCTTGTTCAATGCTTCAGAAATAATAACTTCCTCCATTCCTGAAATCCTGGTTTTTAAATGAGCGATCTGCTGCTAACACTAAGAAAGGCAGCATTTCAGAGTTATGACAGCTCATACTGTGGCATTATCCAATACTCTGCTCTTCAGAGAGATTCCCATAAAGCAGTTAGGACCGCAGCAATAGTGAACACTGAGAAGTAGGGCAAGTTCCCAACACTCCCCTAGGGCCAGCACTAATATTGATACAGTGCATTACGAGCAGAATTGCTATAGCTGGAAACTACCCATTCAGCTGCCCAACCAACTGCTGCCACAGGACAAGGCAAGCATGACTGCAGGACAGCTTCTTCCAGTCTCACATCACACTTTCACCAGCTTCAAGTGACTGTGAAACCAAAATGACAATTAAAAGAACTCCTTTCACAGGACATTAAAAGTAAAGTTAGATGTGTCATCATACCATATACTGAATGCATAAGTGACACACTCTTGGCTTCTTTTGCCACACCACTAGCTACTTTTTATGTTTCCTTCCCTCTTACTTGGATAAACTGGAATTTCTGTGCAATGTGATACATCTCCAAGGTGAGCCCCAAATGCCCTACAATGTGCACTTCAGCACCTAGGAAGTTTTTGCTTTATGGG